>JAANSK020275825.1:0-11313 GCA_011763485.2 Isoetes engelmannii
AAGATCTGTGTTGTCTGAAAAGAAATCAGTTTCAGTTCTAGGGTAGCTTATAAACCCAGCTTGGTATAGCTCCTCAGGTACCTGGAAGTAGAACAGTCAAATGAAGGCATCCAAGCAAGGACATAAATTTAACTGTATCCAATTCTACAAGATAGCTTGGTACACTCATTCTAATCCTTGAAAATTTATTTATTTAGTTTCAGGACACACCTTATCTATACCTTCATAGTTTGTTCTGACCCAAGTCAGAAGTAACATGATGCTCGCTTTTGGAGCTCGACTGTATTTAATGGATGTGGAGGATATTTTTGGTATTCCTGACCTGTGACTGCACACACCTACCCATGTTGCATAATTGAGAAAACTGCGCAAAATATGTATGTTACTCTTCTTGCAAAATTACCGTTGCAGTTGGCTCCTCTATGCACATTTCATAAATGGCTGCAGCTGCCAGATAGTCAAACAGTTGTTCCCGCCTACAAGAACATAAAATTAGAAGCGAGCAAGCGTTTCTAATATCGAAAAAACTGAAGGGAAGTGAATTATGTTCAATGTCATGCATTTTCTTTTGATTTCTTAATCAGATCATGTTTGTCTCTGAAACATTTTAAGCAACATATTATAAAACTGAAAATAGCCGATGCACGGAAGATAAAGCATCTTGTAACTTACTCCCAATTAAAAGATGTGCTGGCATCATCTGATTTGTAATGACAATTTATTGTCAAAAAATCCTCCGGTTCATGTGCTTGAACTTGCCAATATCGTTCCACCACAAATCCAAGTGTAAGGAACTGCAGTATCAGGTCTTACACAATGCTTTTTTGCAAATCATTTGAAAGGGCAGTCTATGGAAAAACTTGGCAAGGACAATAACTGAGTACCAGATTGGCAGATTCTTCAATAAATGGAAATGTAAAAGAGTCCTTCAATAACATTGTCTAAAAACGAGTACATGATGCTCCAATTCGCAAACCAATTTCCTGCATTGCATGTGCAAGATGTAATGAAACCATACCTTCATTTTATAAACAATCGTGCATCTTTCTAGGAGTGTTTTTAGCAATTGTGATGGTATAAAGATTGGCAAATAAGTTCCACAAATGCCAAAAAGCATCCTACCTGTCATGCATCAACAGCGTCTGCAAAAGACTGATTGGGCCGACCCAAAGTTTGTACTGCTTGCTGGATATCCCTAAACATGGAACATACAAGGCATATTATGGCTCAGAAATAGAGCATGTAGTCCCTTACCAACCTGTCAGTGAGGGCTGAAAAGTGGGCACGCCATAGGCCAGGATTTGAACCACAACACACATCAATCACTTCAAATGCTATATTTTCACCCTCCCGATCGCAATCAAGCCACAGAATTAACCACTGACAAGCCTAGCTTCTTCTTGCAATGTAGTTTGCAAATTCAACTTGTCCGACAAATTAAAAATCCCACAACATAAGCCTCAGCTTCTAAATCAAACAGAACCCATCAAAAACTAATTTCTTGTATCAAAACCTGTCGAATGCGTTTTCGAATAGGTGCCTGATACAAGACTGCCCGATCACATGAATGCCATTTACGGTATTGATTCAGACAGAGGATGTGGCTTTCATGCCACATTTTTTGGGTTTTAATGTGGCAGAGATATGAGCACTTTTCGCTACCAAAATGCATTTCTTAACCACCCACAATTTTTCAACAATTTCCTTGAAGCTAGGACGCTTGTTAGCCTCTGCTTCTAGACAAGCCTGTATCATTTGGAGCAGATCGCTGGGGATGCCCTGAGGTAATTGGCCATTCCTTAACTTCATTTTCATATCTTTGTCAGTCTCCTTTCCTGTAAGGATTTCCACACAGATGATGCCAAAGCTGTAAATGTCCACTTTTCTTGTGTATGTGTCCACACACTCATATTTCTCCATTTCCGGCGCCATGTATATGTTGGTGCCTGCTTTTGTGTGCAGTTTTTCATTAGAAGTTCGAAAATCTTGCTCGGATACACCAAAATCAGCCAGCTTCACAATCAAACTTTCAGGGTTCACAAGGATATTAGAAGGCTTAAGGTCCCTATGAACTACATCAATTTCATGTAAGTCCCTCATGCCTTTGGCAACTTGGGTCATGATGTCCAAAGATTCAATCAAGGAGAAGTCACTACTCTTACACTGTATCAACATTTTGAGGTCCATGTCCATCAGCTCCATAACCAAACAACTCTCTCCCTTTTCATTTTTAAAATGGCCTAACATCTGTACAATATGGGATGACTTTATGGACGACAACTTCTGAAATATGTCATGCTCCGCTTTAAAAGCATCGGAATAAGTAAACACTTTGATAGCTACTGGTATATCTTTACATCATTTTGTCTTATAAACAATCCCAAAAGTGCCAGTTCCCAACTGTACCATTTCTTTTGATAGATCACACTCTGCAATATTGGAATCTGTCTGTAAACTGCGACTCAAGGCAGAAAGATAAGTAGGTCTATTCAAGGCAGTTTTATCTTCTTCATAACATAATTTAAGATGGTCCTGCACTCTGAGACAATCTGACTCTAGTCTACCTTGAAGTCCCATTAGAAGAACATGTTTTTGTTCCATTGAGGGGCCAGACTCAAGGACGTCCATGATGATATTATTAATCATTTTGCAGTATTCTGTTGCATCATCTATAATATCATGGAACTCACCAGCACTACCAAGCAGAGTTGAAGGAGAGCATTTTTCAGGTTGGGCGCATTGTTGGATGAGATTGAGGCCCCTAACATCGAGCAACTGATTTGTTACATGCAATGCAATCTTGCTTTCCTCTGCACAATGCTTATCCCAATTAGAATGCAGATCCCGCACTGTACAATCTACAAATTGTTTGAAAGCATGGCATTGCTTAGAGCAGAGCATGCTGTCATTGTTGGCGCCAAATACTTGGGTTATGTTGTGAAGGAAAGCAGCCAGATCTACAGGAGGCAGCGCCATTGATGCCCCAACAATTTGCTCGATTTCGTCCAGTTCATTCTTCATTTCTTTCTGAAGAAACTTGTCTATTTTGTCCTTTGAATTTATTGCTGATGACAAATCAATTTCACAGCTCAAGACTTCCCCATGTCCCACATGTTTTTCACATACCCATGCTACTTTTCGATCATCGAACATTACGCGTTGAAGACCAAACTCAGATTTCATGTTTATCTCTTTTTCCTTTCCTAGCAATGCAATAAAGAATTCTCGAAGGTCTTCTTCATGCTCATTAGCATTGGCAATCTTCCCCAACATGTCAGATATGCTAGCGGTGCGTGTGGTCTTATCAATAAAGTTTTGGACGAACGGTAGTTCGGCTGCAATGGATTTGAGCACATCTGGGAGCCAACCTGGAATAACACCAAAAGGAATACCAACTACAACCGCACCAATCCGAAGCAGAAAAGCAAGACATGTGAGAGAAGGAGCCAACACCTTTGAACACTTCCTTACCCAATCTGCCGCAACGGTTACGCTGATCCCTTTCTGCTTTGGTACTACATGGTGACCATCCACCTTTGATTCACATAACAAATGCAGTTTGACATTGTTCGCAAAGAAACCTTCTGTTAGATTTTGAATCACATTATTATCATCGGCAAAATAAGGTAGGCATGGCATGCTTTGCTCTGGAATTTCTATTAGAATAGCTAATTTTTGCAATACCTGAACTTCCTTTCTTTTTATAATATCATGCAGTTCATCTAGGTTAAATGTTCCAAAGGGACCTTTCATTGATTCCTTGACTTCACGACCTGCAAGATTTTCTATTTCCTTGTCCATATGCTTCAGCACCTCCAACTTTTGCATCATCCAATCTTCTAATTCATGAACAAATAAAAGTTCTCTAATAGTTGTTTCTGAAATATCATTAATGTTTCTAGCATCCCAGTTGTGTCTACATGATAGCCCATTTTGTTTAGCCTTTTCCTTAATTCTGCTAGATAATACAACATCATACCTTGCTGAGATATCCAAATTTTGGACGGATTCTGGTCGTATCACAAATTCATCTAATTCGACACATGTGGACCTGGCACAAATACTGAATATCTTGTCCTTTACTACATAAAATTCATTTCTAACATCTGGATTCTCTTTATGATCGTATGAAACACGTAGCATGATATCGATCCAATGACGATCAGTCCAAAGACCCTTTTCTCCCCCTATTTGTATAATAAAGGTAATACCAATGCTGTTTGTATTTGTTGTAAAACTTATCCAACCATCTCCAACATGGTAGACATCAGGGTATAATTGCTTTAGTTGGACCTGCAAATTAGTGAATATTCCAGACGGAAGCAACATGTTCTTCTTTTCGATACAGTCATATCTACGGACAATATAGAAAAATGCTTGATCAATTCGTGGCCATCCTCGTAAAGGATCTCTTAATAGTGCAGGAACCAATACAGTACATTTTTTCCCTTCTTGGTATTTGTAAAGAACACCTAATTTCTCCAAACAATCTATGATTGCATCTAAATATGTTTCTTCACCTTTTTCCACAAGAAACTGCTTTACCTGTGCTAGTTCAAAATAATCTCCTTGGTTTGCGACCCAATGTGGTCCTATGAAAATTGCAATTACTTCTCTAACAAACCACTGCACATCCAAGATAATAAATTCCTTTGATTCCTTAAAGTAAATGACTTCTCCCATATCAAACAAGTGCTCTGTTGTATCTCTTATTAGCATCTCTGACATCTTGTCCTTGATGATTAGAGGTTCCAAAAGATGGAGAAACTCTGGAAAAGAAATTATCTTCTGGTGATACTTTTGACGAGAAAAAAACCATTTGGTCTTACGAGCTTTATTTAGCTCACTGATTATGCGACCACAGGATTGAGGAATTTGAGGTCTTTGTTTGAGAAGATTATTCAAAGCATCTTTAAGTTGACGTTTGAGAGGCTTCAATTGCAGGGGTTTGAAGGCTATTATTCCAAAAACACGTTGTTTTGTTGAATCACCAAAATCCAAGAATTTAGAATACTCTGCAAGATATCCATCAAGAAGCTCATGAGCATGTGTACTCACGTTTCTGGGTAAAGGCTGATCAGAATTTGCAAAGTAATTTACAACTACAAGAACCCTTGGCATTGCAAGGGAAGAAAGGGAACGATGAGAAGCAATGAATCGCAGCCAGTAATCGACAGAGGATTGGAATTGTGGGTAGTTATCAGGATTGGGTGCTTTACAGACAACTAAGAAAAGGTCCTTATCAGATCCTTTAACAAAGAGATGATGAAAAGCATGATATTCCTGTTGGCCGGCCAAGTCACATATTTGCAATTGTTGCTTTCCAAATTGAAGGGTGGTTAGATCCATACCTATTGTAGAAATACGGGCTTGTGATTGCAGCTTCCAAATGGGACCCTTTGTGATCAAGCCTTTTCTGATTGTTGACTTCCCAACATCTGCATCTCCACATATGAAAAGCTTGGCAGCGGTCGGAGGATCCCTTTCTTGGTTTGCAAGATCAGTACCTGAAAGGATCCGGTTGCGTTGGAGGAGATTCTCTGCTTCAGCTGCCAACAAGGTTGAATGCCAACCACAATCTAATTCCTTCAAAATAAAATTGGTCTTCAGTGCATTTAGCATTTTAATTTGTCCAATTTTAGTCATCCGATTCTGTACGAGATACAACACTTGCAGCTTGCAATGCATGGTCTTGAGGGCTCTTGCCAAGCTCTCAGCACCGTCATCTCCAATTCCATTCCAGCCGAGATCTAACTTGTGCAATTGGCATTGCTCACTTTGCAGAGCTTGTGCAAGGCTGTGGACTCCCTCGTCTCCAATTCCATTGTAGTTGAGATGTAATGTGTGCAATTTGCATTGCTCACTTTGCAGAGCTTTGTGCAAGACTCTGGACGCACTCATCTCTAATTTTATAATTGTAGCTGAGATCTAATGTGTGCAATTTGCATTGCTTACTTTGTAGAGCTTGTGCAAGGCTCAGGGCGCCCTCATCTCCAATTTTATAAGTGTGGTTGAGAATTAATGTGTGCAATTTGCATTGCTCACTTTGCAAAGCTTGTGCAAGGCTGTGGGCGCCCTGATCTCCAATTTTACAATTGTGGCTGAGATCTAATGTGCACAATTTGCTTTGCTCACTTTGCAGAGCTTGTGCAAGGCTATGGACGCCCTCATCTCCAATTCCATTGCCGCTGAGATCTAATGTGTGCAATTTGCATTGCTTGCTTTGTAAAGCTTGTGCAAGGCTGTGGACTCCCTCATCTCCAATTCCATTACCGCAGAGATCTAATGTGTGCAATTTGCATTGCTTACTTTGCAGAGGTTGTGCAAGGTCGTGGACTCCCTCATCTCCAATTCCATCGTGGCAGCTGAGATGTAATGTGTGCAATTTGCATTGCTCACGTTGCAGAGCTTGTGCAAGGCTGTGGACTCCCTCATCTCCAATTCTACTCTCCATGAGATGTAATGTGTGCAATTTGCATTGCTCACTTTGCAGAGCTTGTACAAGGCTCTCGATGCCCTCATCTCCAATTTTATAATTGTGGGTGAGATCTAATGTGTGCAATTTGCATTGCTCACTTTGCAGAGCTTGTGCAAGGCTTTGGACGCCCTCATCTCCAATTCCATTGTCGGAAAGATGTAATGTGTGCAATTTGCATTTCTCACTTTGCAGAGCTTGTGCAAGGCTGTGGACTCCATCATCTCCAATTCCATTGTGGCTGAGATCTAATTTCTGAAATTTGCATTGCTCACTTTGCAGAGTTTGTGCAAGGCTGTGGACTCCCTCATCTCCAATTCTATTGTGGTCGAGATATAATGTTCCATCATCTCCAATTTTATTCAACAAGAGCGTAGCATTCTCAACCCCGATGTATGTTTCAAGGGCAGCCTGGAGTGAGTTTTGTAGAGAAAGAGAGGATGATGAAGCCATGACGATGGAAGCAATGAACAAGAAGAATGCACTAAGCTGATATTTAAGCACAGTTGGAAGCTTTAGCAAAAAAATGCATAGAGAAGGTAAGTCAGCCATGCCCAGCTCTTTGGTATTGACTTCTTTTGCCGTTCATTTTTTGGGCCTTGATTTGAGGTGTAGAAGAAAGACGCAATGTTCTTTGACATAGTCCAGAAGATTTTAATGCCAAATGGTAGTGCGCATTCTTTAATCTTAGTTTTAGCAGCAAAAAGAATTGTGACATAGAAATAGCAAATAGCAAGCATATAATATTGTCCCATCCTTTTATTAGTCTGTCTTTGTTCACGTCTTGTTTCGTCACGATGCCTGTCAAACTTGCATGTGCTTGCTTATTTATTTAGTATTTTATATTTTTCGACCAATGCCAGTTCACCTTATTAGTCATGATGGGCGAGCCATGACTATGCTTCCTCGTAAGCAATATATATTATTATCAAAAATATAATTCTAAGCTTTACATGGATTGGAACTAGTCACGCACATTTTGGTCCAAGTCTCCTCTAGCATGTCACATGGGACCATGATATGGATTGGCATGCAACCTAAGTTATTCTTAAACCTATGCTATAAAAAACAAATGGAAAAGAAAAAAGTTGCGCCTATTCTAAAATAACCGTAGTGCCCAAGCTTTAACTATGTGGAATAGGGTTGATTTCAAAATCCAATCTATTTGATAAAGAACTAAAACAAGTTCATCAATCTTCAATGTCATGCCAAACCCCATTTTTTCTATCAAGTTGTTGTAGAAGTCTTAATGCCAAAGTTGATGTCAAAATGTGGTAGGTGTAGCAGACAAATAGACCTGTATCGCCTTGCATTTATAATCTTTGTTTGCATCTTGCTTTAAATTTTCTAGACGAAGGTCTATTATTTATTTGTTTGGTTAATTTATTAGTTCTATACGCTTGAGCTTATAAATATGCCATTCACCTTACTAGTCACAACGGACGTGTAGTGCGATATTTGCATGATGCACGTCTACTTGCTTATTTTTGGGTATTTTATCTTTTTGGGCCCATGCTACCCCACCTTAGCGGTCATGATGGAGGAGCCATGACTAAGGCCTACTCATAAACAATCCCATCAAGTAATATATAATCTTTAAAGGGAAAATTCGATTCCCTGATTCCCTCAGGATTCCCAGATTCGCGAAAAAAATAGCAAAAAGAAAAGACACATCAAAATTCCAGCGGAGCAACAATGCCATGGCTTTTCTTCCAGCGCCATATTCGTTAGCTCCTATGGTTTTCGTTGCCACGGTTTCCATCACGGCTTCAGTTCTTTTCTGTCCTCGCCATAAGTAGTCCTAAAAAAGAAACCAGATTCATGTGCATTGCTTCTTCACCCTGTCTTGAAATTTTATCGTGTCCGTTAAAGCAGATGTATCTGCGAAAAATTTGCTACATGCGGTACTGATTCCTTGTTACGCTCTTCCTTGGGTTTAAACCTAAAAGCCCTTTTAACGTCCTAGGGTGTATAACACCCTAGGAATAACACTACCCTCGGAGGAGGGTGATAAGGGCAATAACGCCCTGGCTAGAGAGCCCGAGCCATTTTGTCCATAGCCATAATGCCCTCAAATGTTATTCCTAAAATGCCCTCTGGCCAGGGCGTTATCTAACTCATAAAAAAAAAATAAAAAAAAAATCGAAGGGCGTCAAATTTATTAGACAACCAAGATGAAAGACAATTACAAATGCACAGGCGGGATTAAGACCTCAGAGGATAATCATGATCCACTGAGTAAGACCACCGGCCTATGCATAAGATAACACACTCAAATAAATCTCAAAGACCAACTGGCGCTTGGCAGGAGCAAGCGAAGAACAATGGTAAGCCTTAACAATTTTAGCTTGTGCGTCCTAGAGGACAGCAACAGCAGGAGTGTCAACGCTCTTAAAGACACACAAATTTCTGTGCTTGCAGATAGACCACAAAAACCACCCTGACGCTAAGTGAAATGCCTGGCTTCGCAACTTGTTCCAAGTATACGGATAAATAGCCAAGAGGACCTACTGGCTTGTCAATGTCACATGAAAAAGAGAAAATAACCAAGACCAAACAGGCCGAAGGCAATCACATAGGAAAAAACAGTGCTCAATAGTCTCATCCCTTCGCTTGCACAGTGGGCAGAGTGCTGAGACTCGAGGGTCGAACCTGTGGACAAGCACATTCACACGAGGGCATCTATGAAGAATCTGCAACCAAAGCACAGCCACCTTAGAGTGCAGCAGCTTATCCCAAGCCCAAGACCACATACGCCTCCAACTAGGAGGCGAGAGTTGAAGGGACCACTTCGTTGATGGCGGAAGAATATCACGAATGACAAGCACCATATATATAGAGTTCACGAGCCTATGCTCGTAAACACTCTGGTGGGAATGCGCCCTTCAAGAGCCTCTGGAGCAACAAGAGGCAGAGTGCCAACAAAGTTTTGCCAAATAGGTCTGTCCCATCGTGACAACAAGAACCTAGTTTAAAAGACCTCCCAGGTCGCCAACTGGCCAGAATCATACCATGCTACAATCGTCAAGATTCCTGCTAATCTCCAGCGTCGTCGAGTTAATAGATGGACTGAGACACAAAGTGGAAGATTATTTTCTAGAGTTATCCACCAACAAGGAGCATGCAATTGATGACAGGCAGCCGGGTCAATGCGAAATAAAGTCTGTACTGTCCCCCAAGACTCCCACAAGCTTCATCCTTGGGATCTCTTTTATCAGCTTTGCCCTTTTCCTAATGCTTCCCCTGTTTTGAATAACTCATAAAAAAATTTGGCTATGGCAGATGCAAGGGGGAAACAATGGCGTTCTTGCATGGGCATTTTGCTCATTCTCATTTGCCAGAAGACATTTAGGCAAGAAAAACCATGTGCTTGTTTCTGCTAGCTGCTGGATCTCCTAAGCAAAGGCCATTTTAGGCCGCACTCAACATCTCCTGCATCAAACCCTATGTTGTGCCACGTCATCAAACTTTAAATTTTGTTGCGTGCCACATCATCAAAACCCTAAATTTTGTAATACCGTGTTTGAAACGCCATTCTAAGGCCCAATTTCCACTAGCGGCTGTCGCATTAAAAATGTTTTTAGTTTCCCAATTAGAAATATACACGTCTTCATTAGCCGTGCATGCCTCTTTCCATTAGCCATTCATTTTTTGTTCTACCGGGCATTATTGCCCGGTAAATTAGAAATTTGACGGCAGTAGTAACAGAGACAATGCTGAGAGAAGCTCCGATTCAAAATTTCCAATTCAGAATTTTGGGTACAAAGATTTGGGTACAAAATTTGCGATTCAAAATGCTTTCCGATTCAAATGCTTTCTGATACAAGATACAAAATGCTTTCTGATTCAAATTTTGGGTACAAAGATTTGCTATTTGGGCACGATTCTTCGTTCTGAGTAAAGATTTAAACATTTGTTTATCGATTCCAGCATTTGGGTACAGAAATTTACATTATTCAAGCTTTCTGGTTCAAGATTTGAGTACAGATTTCGAAGTTTTGAATCATGACATGTCTGGTACCTGCAATATGTGGAAAGATGCAGAATGGAATTTCCGGCAGTTTAGGTGTTACCGCCCGAAAATGATCTCCACGCCATTTTTTCAAGCTGCCTATAATGGAAATCCGGCCTAAAGCGGTTTCGATTAAAAAAAAAAAGAGAGAGAGAAAAAAGAAAAAAAAAAGTGTTTGACTTCGTTCCTGTTTGCCTTCGTTCCTAGGTTGCGGCAAAAAACTGAACTGAGTCGGTATCGTTCCTAGGTCGAATTGAATCGCTCCTGAATCAGCTAGATGTTTTTTTAGCGTGAAAAATTACCTGCTTATCTCACTCCTGCAGATCCGCTGAAGGGCAAGAAGTCCGCGAAGGACTATAAAGATGAGCAAGAAGTCCTGAATGGTGTCGTTCAACAAACATAGTGGAAATTTTGAGCATGAAATCTTAAGTGGTACCGCTCAAAAAATAGAGAGAAAATTTTGGGCGGGCTACATAGATGACCATGAAGTCCTGACCTGATGGGTACTGTTCAAGAAACACAGTGGACACGGGTTTGCTACGAAATCCTTAACGGTACCGTTCAAAAAAATACAGTGGAAATATTGGGTCCGCTACAGAGATGTGCACGAAATCCTAAACGGTACCGTCAGAAAACCCTAGGTATGTCGAATTCTGAGATTTAATTCTGCATATGTCAAACTGAATCACTCCAGAAAACCCTAGATATGTCGAATTCGCTCCAGAAAACCCTAGGTATGTCGAATCGTCAGATTTAATTCTGCATATGTCGAACTGAATTGCTCCAGAAAAGCCTAGATATGTCGAATCCTGAAGCCAACATCTGC
>JAANSK020275836.1:0-11313 GCA_011763485.2 Isoetes engelmannii
AAAAATTCAAGAAAGCATTTGAAGCGCATCACCTACCTTCCAATTATCAGAGTGAGCTGCGAAGAGAATGGGACCGTTTGAAGCAAAAAGAACTGGAGACAATTCAGTCTTATACTTCCAAATCCAATCATTTGGCTGCGTTGGTAAGGAATTTGGATGGGAATGAGTTGTTAAGAAAATATGTCAGTGGCTGTAGAGATGACATCTATGCGGAATTGGAGATACTAAATCCCAAAGATTTGGATGAAGCTATAAAGCTAGCATCTGCAGTAGAGCGGAAGATAGATCCAAAATCTAGAAAGCTAAATCTCTGGGAAGAGGAAAGCTCAGATCAAGAGGATAAAAAGAAAAGCAAGGACAAAAAGGAAAACAAAGACAATTATAGGAATTCCAAAAGGAGAAGGTATAACGGAGAGAGCAATGGATCTGAAAAAAAACTAGAAGAGGCAAATCGGACTAAGCAAAGGAGGGATCGAAAGGAACCAAATAGAGGTTGCTACCGATGTGGGGGAAAACATTACATAAGGGATTGCCCATTTGGAGAAGGAGGAGTGGCAAAAACCGAACCTCCTAAACGAGTTACTCAAATGCACGTGTTGGACGAACCTCCTAAAGAAGTTACTCAAGTGCTTGCACTGCCTGAACCTCCTAGAGAAGTTACTCAAATGCACGTGATGGAGATACCTAAGCCAGTGGAGCAGATGGCGGAAACATCTAAAGCTGTTGAGGAGCGTGCAAAAAAGGAGGAGGAGTGAGCGAAGGCCATAGCCAAAGAAAAGAGATGGATGCAGATCGGATTCTAGAAAAAGTGACTTTGTATTACTTTCTCTTTCCATAAGACTGTGGAAGTCTTGTAGGTTGAAAATTTTCTTTATGAGAAATAAAGAATAGAATTTATTTTCTTTTTTTTGGAAATGTGTATATCCATGCTAGATTGGCAATTACGCTTGCAACGTAATAGGCTTGAACATGGTTATATTTGATGGGAATGCATCTTGGTAGATTAGTAATTGTGCTGCAGCGCAATAGGCTTGAACAAGAGTGCATGGTGTGTATTTTTGGAGATTGGTATTGTGGTTGCAACACAATAGGCCTGACAAAATTGCATCTGTAACGTGGAGTTACATCTGTAACGTGGAGATACAATTGTTTTTGCAGAGACATAAATCGCGGAGATGTAAGGGTGTCACGTACAATGGGAGTACAAGATTATCCTTAATTCTTTATGAGATTTTGCAGGTTTTCTAAAGCTGCTAGGATGTCCATGATCATGGACGATCATTTTTGAAGAAGGGACGGATTGATACGAAGTTAGCACGGGGGAGTGGTCCATGTGAATGGGATTAAGGAAGGAAGGAAGATTATGGCAATATGTAAATGGGTTTCCTAGTAGTTTTTCCCAATATTATAAGGGACTCTAGGAAAAACATTTGAACCATTGGAATCTATAAAAGGGGCAAAGGAAGATGTGGCATTGCAAAATACCCAAGGTCTACTAATTTTAACAAAAGGCAACAAAGGGGTACACAAGGAAAAAAGGTCGTTCAGTTTATAAATAGGAGGTTACAGTTCTATTTGAACATCGCGACCTGCATCCTGTTTCTTCAACCTGTACAGCGAGTGCTGCCATCAACGCCTTGATTCTTCTGTGATCTGCTGCCATCGTTCAGAGTTTTTCCTGCCACTAGCGACTGCTCTGCTCAGCTCAGCCCTAACGAGTTTGCTCAGTCAGAACTGCTGGAAACCCGTTCTTGCCAAGCTCTTGCCATAGCCACTCCAGTTTGTAGACATTGGGTCAATCGTGGAGATTGTACTTTTAAAAGTGGCAAGCTTTATCCTAGTTTTGCTGTGTATATTGCCATAATCCCATTTTGGATTGGATCTGGTTGGGCGGTTATACGTGTGTATCAATCCATTTACTTGAATCAATTTCATTCTGCCCCAGTTAACTCTAAGTTTCAGTCTTTGTCTTGGGGATTTTGAGCTCAATTATCCCTACAATTCTTGTGTTTGTATCAGCTTTATCATAGATGCTGAAGCCGACATTTCGGTACCATTCCGAATCCTATATCACAAAATATGGTTCCTCGCGTAAGACGTATATTTATACGACTTTTTCACAATGGTTTTGATATGACTTGGGGTACGTATTCAGCTATTGGTATATACTATGTATTTATAGAGCGCACGCACCATTTTCTCCTTTCTAGCAATTTTTCTCTATGGTTGACCTATGTATGTATTTTTTTATTCGTATATTTTAGGTATTTTTCCTCTGCTTCACATGCACGTATCGAGGAGCCCTAGTTTAGGGTTTCGCTTTGCCATCGGCCAACAGGCCGAACACAGCCAAGCAGGCCGGATCATACTGGTTTTGTGGGTGGATCTACAAATCCGTTTACAGGTCCAGCCTATGGCCGAAAACGTGTCTGGCAATATGGCAATGACAAATTTGACAAGTGGCAATGGTGTATAGGCAACAAATACCTTTTTTCTCTCTCACATATCTAGCCATGAGTTTTAAGGCGGCCATGTTTCTCTCTAGTGTGCCTTGATTTCAATCTAGATCGGGTAAAAAACAATTCCTATACATAAAGGAAGGGATGGCAATATTTCGTCTCTTTTCAGCCCATTTTAAATCCAGTAATAGCCCTCCTTGTGGTCACCTATTTCTAACAACAAATTCTGGAGCTTGGAGATGGTCACTTGATTTTTAACGCCAGGATGGAGGAGATTGCAGCTTGGAGCAGTGCCGAAATATCGTCATCCCTTCCATTATGTAAGAGAAAGGCCAAGAGCAGGCCATTTCGCCTGGTCGGACCTGGCTCACCTTAACGGGGTCACCAGGCCTTTACCAGGCAAAATGGCCTGCTCTTGGCCTTTATCTATTACATAAAGGAGGAATGTAAAATGGAAGTTCCAATGTCTTGGACATCCTTATTTGTTATTAATCTGCGGAAAAAATTCAAGAGCGTTTTTTGAAATTCACAACATAGAGAAAATTCACGCTGGAAACAACGTATCTACTTTAGTAAGACTCCAAGATTTGTCATGCATGCATACTTACTGATAAGAGGATTTGCACAAAACAGTAACCTCAAGTTGGTTCCCACCTCTTGTAGAATATACAAATGGATAAATCTGCCACTTCTGACATTCGAAGTAAGATAAGGGATTGTATAAGGCAGAGACTTTAATGCACGCTTTCAAAAAGAAATCTCTCCAATTTCCTTGTTGAATTTCTACTGTTATCATGGCTTCCACGCCATGCATAACTTGTTGTGACCCAGATGCATCTAGCTCAGCATCGTTAAAAGAACATCTATACTTTGAAGGATCTAATTGGGGCAGAAGTCGTCATCCTTGTCTAGCTGTTATTTTGAAACATGCTAGCATTTGAGTGCCACTCGTAAAAATGTATCAAAGATTATCAGAAATACATCAAATCTTCAAAGGAAGGTGCTAACACGTTTAGAATCAAGAGGCATTGATATACATCAAATCTTCAAAGAAAGGTGCTAACACGTTTAGAATCAAGATGCATTGATAAAACGTCGCAAATAATAAGACTCGTTGAGGTCTCAGCTGCAAGCAAATGCATTGTACCTGCATAACGCGATGGTGGAATATTACTAAAAGTGTATGCTGAAATCATAGCACCTTCATGATAATCTATAATTAGGTCTCGGTTAGAAATGCATATAGGATGATAGTAAGCAAATAAAATAGAATAATAAATAACAGAGTTGGCATGGCATTTTTGTACCTTTTTATACTTCAATAAGAATCTACAACTTCAACAGATCCATTACCCATTCAATTTGCTTGTCTGCTAGTATTGTAGACGACAATTGCAAGAGCAAACAGGAACACCTACCGCATTATAAGGATCCTTCATCTTTAAGACTCAACATTTGCAATATAGAATCTCACCAATGTAAAATAAAAAGTGAGGTGAGAGAGAGCAAGAATATTGAATAGGAAACCCAAAGTGTAAGCCAGGCTTTGCCAGACCTGATTATCTGGCAGTATATTGAAGGATGCATAAATAGCAAATTTACTGAATGTAACTGTCAAACCTTAGATCTGAATGTAGCATTGGATGCGTGAACACTGCAGCATTTAGCAAAAGTCTCAGGTGTTGGAAGTCAAAGCATCCAATGTCATCAATGATAAGCAGAGACGTTTCTGGAATAAAAGGGATGCAAGATCAAAGGTGAAGACGGAAATAGAGCTCCAGTTATGCCATTTGTCTTGTGAAGGCTAATTATAAATATAGTTCCTTACCTCGGTGCTTTGTTGTCAAGCACAAAAGAGAATTGTAGTAGAGCAGCTCCATTGTAAGCATCAATAACAGAGTTCTAAAACTCTGGTTGTAGCCAAAAAGGGAATGTTAGGATAGTGATGTTGCATAGCCACTTGTCTTCAAAAAAGGTAGTTCCTGGCTTATTTTGTAAGTAATATACAAGACAGAGGTATGGATTATATCTTTTCTTATGCTGTATGCTAAGCTTTCTGCAGTTTATAGCATTATAAAGTTTTTGTCTTGAAGTGGTTTTATATATACGGCTTCACAATAAGCTGAAAGCTTGAGTTCTGCAGAAAAAGGAAAGAAAGGCCATTAAGTTCTAAAACTTTGCTTAATCATGGATAAATCTTGTCAGCTTACAGCCAGGCTTTCAGATTGCTAGAAGTTGGTTCCCATTGAGATTTGTTTTTTGAACAAAACCACAATCCCTGGAAAGTAAGAAAGTAGATTAAAAAAGCAAAACTAACAAATAAGGGGAATCCTTGAAGCACACCTCAAGGTGCAAATGGGCATATATCTTCAGGTGGAAGCTTTTCCTCTGCTTCAATGTCCCGGCAAATTTTGGCAAGTTAGGGCCAATATGGAACAGAAATGCTAAATGCTCTTGTTTTAATGCATTTGTGATTTCATAATAACTTTTTAATTTTTCCAGTTTAATTAGGATTTTGATGCAGTTAGCTTTGAACACCCCCAGGGCCTTGCCATTCATCAGGCATGCCTTTTTAAGCATATTAAAATTGTACATTGGCTAATTTCATGTTTGTAAAAGATGCAAGATCAATTACTGAAAGTCCGTCATCATGTATATGTAATTCTCACCAGCATTCAAAGCTCGAAATAAGGAAAGAACAATCATTATTGGACACCTTTGTTCTGCAGTTACTTTGCTGCCAAAAAAATGGTAGATACCTTTCTTTCCAAATAGAAGATAACAAATGGAATCCTTTGTAATAAGAGCATCCCAACCAGGTAGGTATCTTCTTTTTCAAATAGAAGATAACTTATGAATCCTTTGTGATAAGAGCATCCCGACCAGGGCCCACCCCAATATATTTAATTGGCACACCAAGTAGCTCTTCTATCCTTCTTACATATGTCTGTGCAGCTAAAGGCAGATCGTTAAATTGTCTCACTTTGCTTATATCAGACTTCCAACCAGGTAGAACTTCATACCTAACCTGCAAAGCATTAATTGACATGTATTAAAAACCGTGACTGCTGTATTTCCGTGACTTTCACCTCTTGTATTGAGAACCGTGACTTTCATCTCTTGTTGCATCAGACCTATCTAGACACTCAGTTGTGCTGTATCTTAATTATGAATACATCATCCTACTTTCTAATTAGATCAGAAACATACCTTCACTTTGCCAAGGACCTCAAGGTCTGCCGGAAAGGAAGAGATTCGCTTTCCAGAGTGTTCTTCATATGCAACACCTAGTTTCAATTCAGGAAGGTACGAAAGCACATCAAGCTTTGTAAGATTGAGTGATGTGAAGCCATTGATTTCACAAGAATACTTCAATGCAACCATGTCTAACCAGCCACAGCGTCGTGGCCTCCCGGTAGTTGTTCCATATTCGTAACCTGCAGCCCGAAGTTCCTCTGCAGCATCCTCAAACAACTCAGTAGGATAAGGTCCAGCTCCAACCCTCGTTGTGTAAGCTTTTGCCTGCAAGGACACAAAGTCCCATATTATTTCTACTACAAGTTCAAGTTTTACTGCACCTATTCTCCTGTGAGAAGCACATCAAATAAACTTATTGTTATCTGAATTACCAAGATGCATATGAAACATTTGCTTACCACTCCAATAATATCACCAAGGCGATTGGGAGCTATACCAAGTCCAGTGCAAACCCCGCCAGCAGATGGATTTGAAGATGTCACAAAAGGATATGTTCCAAAGTCCACATCCAACATGGTTGCTTGACCGCCCTCAACTAATATCTTCTTTTCACTATGATATGACTGATTGATATAATCCACTGTATCAGTAATATATGGTTCTAGACGTTCTGCAAACCGTTTATACAATTCAACCTCCAAATCTAAGACATTTTTATTGTAAGTAAAATCCTTGAAACGGTTCGCCGCATCTTGTAATAATATATCCAACTTGTCAGCAAATGTATCCATGTGACGAAGATCACCTATACGGATGCCATTGCGGATAACCTTACTTGCGTAGCATGGGCCATTGCCACGCTTGGTTGTACCTATCATGGATCCAGCAAGCTCTGCTTCCCTCAATCCATCAACAGATTGATGGAAACCAAATAGTAGGTGTGCCCGGTCTGAAACAAGTATCCTTCCTGTACAATTGACATTATTTGACTGAAGACCATCTATCTCACTGAACAGACTAGGTAGATGAACAACTACACCATTTCCAATCACGCAAATGGTATCTTCATGCAGAATCCCAGATGGCACAAGATGAAGGGCAAACTTCTTTCCCTCATCGTTGTAGATTGTATGACCAGCATTTGATCCTCCCTAGATAAAAGACCTAATCATCATTAGCTAAAGAAACAAGAAGCACCTTGAGATATCAAGCGTTGTAATCACACTGAATCAGATTGCAGCATTCTACTACAAGGTCCTGGGCAAATGACAGCTCTTTGCTTTCCCAAGGAGATGAAGCAAACAGCCAAAGTGCTCTATTGTTACATGTGAAACACCCACATGCACGGTTTTCTAAAAGCAAGATGGTGCACGTAACAAAGTGGTTGCAATAAGACAATCACTTCATTGGGAGTTTGGAATCTCACAATGAAGAGCTCCTAAAAGTTGCAAATAAGACAGACAGAGGGGCTTGAAATCACTAAATTGGTTTTTCCATAGAAATTAGAACTTAAAAAAATCACCTGGCAACGAGCAACAATGTCATAACGCCTGGCCAATATGTCCACGAGCTTTCCTTTGCCTTCGTCTCCCCATTGCGTACCCAGAACACAACAAACCTGACTAAGACTTCCAAAGGGTTCAATCTCAGCTGCCTGAATAGGATGCTTAACGGTTTGGGCATCCATAGCCACGGAACACCGAACCTTCGAACACTTCACCACAGTGAAGACAATGGGGCGGGAATTGGAGTGCTGTATTTTCCATGGGCAGGCTGTTGGCCTCCAAGTTGTTGGGCGCAGACCTGCTGAAAGTTCCATGATCACTTTACTCAAGGTTCGTTCTGCTGATTAGCGGAGCCTCGTAGGCCAAACTGTCCTAGAAACACGGAGGGGAAAAAAAAAGGGACCACTTTTGCACGAAGGGCAATCCCTAGGTGGGCAATCCCATATGAGGTAGCGAGAGAACAGGAATATACGTTGAATATCCGAAATATAGGTGGAGATGGGGGCAGCAAGGATAACTTCCCCCCTTCCATTTCACAGCGTCGAGCAAATAAAACCTCCAGAAGCAGGTCATCCTGCAAGAATGCTCACCCTGTTTTCATTCTCGAACGAGAATGCTTACCCGATTTGCTTGACGTATATAGGAAAGCCCACTGGGCTTTCCTGCTGTGGAAACAGGGCGACGCGCGCAACGCGGAGCCCTGTTGACACAGCAGGGAAAGCCCACTAAATGGGCTTCCCTATAACGTAGACGACAATTAGTCGTTGTGCCACGTGTCGGCAATCCGACGGCTCAGTGAAGAATGTCTCCTAAAAAAACAGAATGTTAGTAGATGAAACGGAATGTCAGTAGATGAATTTGCTGGAAAAGAAAGTTTGGTAAAAATGGCCACGTGACAGTCCGCGATCGGACGAGATGGCAGAATCGCGACTAACTGTTGTTTACATAGAGCGGATAGAATTGTAGAATTTGTAGAATCCAGATATTAATAGCAAAAATATAAAAAGATTCGATTTCTGCAATTCTAAATTGAGTTCAGGAATATCCTGCGGACTGACAGTTTGCATGGAATCACTCGATCTTGTTTTTTCTACCCAAGCTTCTGATTTCGATCAGCCTCATTTCCTGATTTGCCTAATTACTTCTCTGGATCGTCAGGCTTCTGGTGTCTATGCAGCAACTTTGGAGCGATAAATCTAAGGATGATCAATCTTCCGACAGATCCCCTCGATCTGTTTTGTGCAAGCGTCGATAATTAAACCCTCTTGAGGCACAGTTGAGTTTGAAGGTTTTATGCGAAATGGATCTGGCTGAATTCATCCTTCCATCGCTATGGATATTCTGCATCCCGTTGTTGCTTCTCCAAGGCTCAGAGTGTATGCATCTGGGTTTGGATCCTTGAAAGGGGGTAGATTGAGACCTAAATCCGAAACTGGTTCAAGTCCGAAAATGAGCATGTTAGTTGGATGGAATCCGTGCTACAAAAAAGATCCAGTTGTTGTGAAAGGGCATAAGCATAATATCAAATCCAAATTAAGGGGGGTGTTTCAATGCTTCAAGAGGCTTGGGAGTACAATTCGTTCTGGAGCGTGGTGCCAGATATATAAAAGCGTTTTGGCTGCCATAAAGTCTCATTTTGTTTCCCAGTTTCCATTGGTTTGACTGCTTTCTCCTTTTTGGATTGCTTTGATTGCACTAGACAAATCTGCACCAACGAGTGTTCCCTTTGTGGCTCCTGGGTTCTTGGCTCTTGAATCTTTATTGTTTCTTGTATTTGTGGCTCCTAAGGTCTTGCTCTTGAATTTGTATTGATTCTTATGGTTAGCTTACATTTAAAGGGCAACCCACTGTGCGACAGCACGTTGTTCATTTTAAAAACTTCTCTTTTCATTTTCATTTTCTGAAAGATAATAGTATTTTTTAGGGAAAAGCTCCAAAATAATCTTATGTCTTGCTAAAATTGCTACAACACCCTTGGTTTTGGGGATATTTTTATAAAAATGACCATAACTTTCTTGCAATGATCCAAATGAGAATGTGTCCTTCAGATGCATTGTAGAGGAGCATAAAATCTTTCTATCAAAAGCTAAGGTCATCAGAGTCCAAAATCACAAGTTATGATTTCTTAATACACAAAAAGTTGTAAGGATTTAGGAGGGATTTAAAAGACCATAACTTAAAAATTTTGGATTTCGATTTGGATGATCTTAGTTTTGGTAGAAAGATCTCATCCTCCTCTATAAAGCATCTAAAGAACACACTCCCATTTGGATCCACTAATACAAAAATAGGCATAAATGGCACGAAGAAATGACACAATTTTATGAACTTGCCATTTGTATCGTTTTAATTGGCATGTAAAAAAACGTGACAATTATGTGCCATTTAAGTGAGAATTACGTTGCCATTTGTTGGCCTTATAAACGGCACGTAGATTTTTGTCATGGGTGTGCCATTTATGTGCGGCCAATGTGTTGCCATTTTGACCAACGTAAATGGTAGACTAAAAAATGTCATATAAATGCCACCTGTTTGTGCCATTTACGTACCAACAAATGTCACTTAAGTGACTTAAATGTGCCTTTTAAATGTGGGCAATATTTTGCCATTTTGAGCGACATAAGTGGCAACTAAAAAGTGACGTGTAAATGTCTCGTAATTGCCATCCATTTCTACCATTTGAGTATAAACAAATGTCACTTATCAAACTGAATTCTATTTGCCATTTAAGTGTGGTGGAACTTTGCCATTTGTCCAACAAAAATGACGTATACAAGTGTCCAGACATATGTGATTATCTGTAACTGTAATTTATATGTGACTAAAATGCTCCATGCACTGTTGTATAACATGCTATATTTAAAAAGCAGAAGCACTCATTTACTAAGAAACTTCACTTATTTTAGGGACACCTGTTGACTTGCAAAATGCGATATACAGGTTATTATATGAGGCATGTTCAGGCCGTCTGACATCATCAGGACAGTTTGTCATTAGTATTGGAGTGCACCAGGGTTGCCCCCTCTCCCCCGACGCTCTTTGTCCTCTACATTGATCTGTTGGAAGAGTGGCTTGCTGAACATGGAGGGGGGGGGTGTGCAACTCATGCATCACATAGTTCGGCAACTCATAGACGCTGACGACGTAGACCTCTTGGCCCACACTCCAGAAGACATGCAATGTCACCTGGATGCTCTAGACACTTTCTGTCAGTTCACTAGCATGCGGGTTAACTTGACCAAAACTAGAGTGCTGCTAGTTGCATCCTCTTGATAGGCATGGCCTCCCTCCCTCACTTACCAGGGACAGAATGTGGAGGTAGCTCCGACCTACAAATATTTGGGAACTGAGTTTTCTACTACGACACACTGGGATGCTTTCATCAGATTACGCATCACAACACGTTGGAAAGCACTGTATCCCATGCAGAACAACAGTCACAAGGTAGAGCTGTATGCCTGGGGTCATCAGGCACACCTATTCAGGGCCTTGGTCGAGCATGTTCTCTCGTGCGAGATGGAGATGATATCCCTCGCCACCTGGAATGATCTGGAACAGGTACAGAAGGCCTTCTTGGCACGAGCACTTGGGGTGAAGTTCATAGTTCCATATCAGATCCTGCTGCAGGAGATGGGTTTCTCACCCCCTCAGAGGGCCGCACTGGACCGTCATATTATTTACTTCCAGAAGGTCATTAGTATAGGGGATGCCCATTTGCCCAACCTTGCTTTAGCTGTAGCAATGGCCCACAACGCCTCAAAGCCTACTGGAAGGACAAGCAAGCTCGGTGGCTCTCCCGATGGAATGTAGAGGCATACAGGTGTGTGCACATACGAACAGAGAAGGATCATGATCAATTAAGGCAGTATCTTGAGACTTGCTTCCTTAGCAAACTCTGGGACGCAGATGCACTGGCACACGTCAAGCTGGCACACTATCGACCGCAGGTCAATTTCACGCTCACCCCAGGTCCATAACACTATCTGTGTACTCATCTACCTATGAAGAGGCGCAGACTGATAGCTAACCTCCATTCCACTATTTTGCCATTATTCTTTGATTTTGAACTCTACAAAAAGTGCTAACCCCATTTTCCACAGGAGTGCTAACCCCATTTTCCACAGTGTGAGATTTTATGTAACTACAAATAG
>JAANSK020275847.1:0-11313 GCA_011763485.2 Isoetes engelmannii
TCTACAACTTCATAGCTATCTACAATATAATCGTATTTATGCCCGGCAACGCCGGGCACCCGTTACTAGTATATATACTAAGATGCTAACCACATCTAAGTTGCAGAGCATAACAACACTTTACATCCAATCAGACCTGCATTTAAACCTTTGCAACTAATATGTTGCCATCGAACTATGAGTAGCCAACGGAGAAGAAGAAGATAGAAGACTACCATGCATGCACAAGAAAACCACCAGCATAAGCTAACAAGCATAACCTAACAAGATAACTAGCATTAGACTTACAAGCCTCCATTATCATTTGATATGTTTTGTATTAAATGAATGGTTGATTGCTCACCATTTGTGCATGAAAGCAGAAGAAGATGTGCTACAGCACCACCAGTGATATTATCTTCTATATACTATCTTGTGACACATCAGAAGCATCACTACGCGATGTGGAATAGCACCACCTCTGCGCAATAGGTTTATATTCCATCATTTGTGTAAGTCAATCAACAACATTAGCATAAAGCAGATTGCATATGTACTTGAGATTGGCACTCGTACTTAATTTGTCTGTCTATACAATAGTGCAGATATAATGTATACGACATGTGCTCAAATTGCGTGAGGCAAGTGTAAAAAGTTTTATCTGCAAGCAATCCAATAATATTTGGTCTTCTTAGATAATGAAAGAACGATTATCAAAGTATGCACAACAGATTTGCATTGTTCACATCTTAGTAGCATTAAAAAAAAACATAATTTCAACAAGGAATTGTAATACTCCATGGAGAATGAGTTATTGTGCATGGTTTGGTCACCTATGTGGTGTAGATGGCAATGTCTACTGTTGGTGCATGCAAGTGAGAGGCTTTCAAAATTCTCCCAAGTTTTAACAAAGACGTTCGCTTGTTCTTCATTCTCTGTGAAAAATAACTGCAAGTAAGAAAAGCTTCAGATAGGAGAGTGAAAGCAAGCTAGGGTATACATGAATCGGGATGTATCAAAGTACCCACCCTGGGTACTCAAAATGAGCATATTACTCAAACCTCATGACCATACTTAAACTTTAAAAGTTCCTTTTAACATGCTTCCAACATTTATCTCAATCATGAGGAATTTAATTTTAATAAATTGTGAGCTTTAGGTACTTTAAAATACAATTAGGTACTCCTCTGAAAAGTACTTTCAAGGTACCTAATAGATAAAATTTTATGTATACCCTAACTTGCTTTGACCCAGGAACCTCTGGCCGTGCTAGAGGTTCCTTCTAATGTTTTCTTCACCCATGCATGTTATACTCGATCAAATGTATGAGGAACTTTTTTTGCTTTTTATACATTGAAAAATTACATATAATTTTTTATTGCCCATAAAGCCTTGGGAATAAAGATGATTATTTCTTCTTTTATTTGGTTATAGTACCATACAAGCTTTTCTTTTGGATTACAAATGTTGTACAATGGCGGGTGTTACCAGGGTTTCTTTAAATGTATCAGACCTTTTAGGTGTTGCCTACTTTCCCTACCACCTACTACTCTTTGAGTCCCTATTACATACTGCTTTTGAAGCTTCCTATAAATATGGATTATGTGATGAACTCCATTTTCTATCTCTCTGGTGGTAAGAGTTTGATAAGGGCTTCTAGCTTCTATTTATGTAGTAGTCTAATATTGTAGTATCTGGTGAAAATTTTGTTGTGGAAAATCTGTTGGTTAAGCTTTATCTTTCTACTCTTGTCTCCTTCTTCTGATAGTTGTAAACTAGAGGGTCTGCTTCGAATTTTTAAGAAACAATACACTTTATGTCTTTCATTGTTATGGTTATATTTTTACTATTCTAGTCGAACTTTCAGTTCTAATATACTCTAATGGAAAACTTTTATGTTTGAACAAAGATAAACTTTAATAGAACGCATCCTGATTATCAAGGTGATAATCTGTAACTTATTCTTATTGGCATGCCACACATCACATTTGATTGACTGCATATTCAGCAAGCACTAGATTCATCTACCCGAGGCAATAGTCTATACCTCGTACAAAAATAGCATGAGTCCATTAGTTGTATTTTGATTTGCTAGAAAGAAATCAAACCATGGTTTATAGCAACCTTTAATGCCATCCTAGTTTGGCTCCTTAGTAAAGCTTCCTCTCTTCTTCTTTCCCAGTTCTTCTTTGTTTTTTTATCCTACCCTTTCCCCAACCCTGCATTTCTGCTAGTTATTTTTTTTGGGTAGCGCCTGGGGGACACGACGTTATCGCCATTAATGCCCTGGTTCAAGGGTTTACACTGACTCTATTTTTTAGCTCTGTTTTGCTCTGTTGTTAGTAGTCTGTTTGCAGTGGAAGCTCTATTTTAAGAGTTTTTTAGTCGTCTGCTTGCAAGGGAAGCGTTGTTCTAGAAGCATCTGAAGCCTTTCTACTCCCCATTCTTTCCTTGGTATCCTTTGCTTATGCTTGGAACAAGCCATTTTTCTTCATTTTTTCTCATTGGTCTGATAAAAAACGTGATTCTGTCGGAGGCAAAAGCATAGCTCCTCTATCAAAAGCTTGAAAAAGCTTCGCCACTGTTACCGCATTCCTCTTCTGCCCTTCAGAGCCGCTTAAGAGATTTCAGCTAATGGAGATTTGTTAGAGCAGCTTCACCCGAAAAGGGTTTGCCATAACAGATTCCCTGCAAGAAGCTTCCCTACTTCCCCCCCCCCCCCCTTTTTTTTTTTTTTTTTGAGGGACAAAATCAAAAAGTTTATGAATCAATTATAAACACTACAGAATGTACATGTCGCATCTAACTGTGTAAGCTCAAGAAGAAGCTGCCGGAACAAGAGCCTGAAGTACAATGTACACACTCTAGAATATGAGACTAGTGATAAGAACCTGGTCATCATAACTAACTGATAACTTATGTATAGATAGGAATAAAATAATTCGAGGTAATTCTTCAAAAAATATTCATATTATAAAAGGTTAACACAATATGCAATCACCAAGAAAACAAACACGAAGAAAGAGCAGAGAGTTTGTTCTCAAGAAACCAAGAACGGTTCGTAAACCTGGGACTATTACTGGTCCAGATTCATTTTAAAATCAAGAACTCCCTCATGTTAATCGATCTCAAGTTCATTTTCGGGATATAAGTACCTCATGAGCTACTCTATCATTAAAATAATTAATGCTCATGATCTTGAGGTTCGACAGATTTTCTAGTGTCTGTTCTATTATATGTCCTATAGATTTTTAAAAAAATATGTATTGAATGGTGACCTCAAAACCTGGCTATCATGATGAACCTGGCCATCATGTACCTGGTCCATCATGTACCCGAATTGCTGCTAATTTAGAGCACTCTAATATTAGAGCATGCAAACTTGGAAATGCCTAATACAACCAGGTGTGTTGTGCAATCTCTATTAACAAGAATGGAGCTTTGTCAATTCAAAATCTCTTAATTTCATATTAGCATGCTCTATTGCAAATTACAACTTTATTCCTTGTTCATTTGTTTCTTTAATGTTTTCTTGCAGGACAACAAAGGAATTGCTCACATGCAGATTAATGACCTGAAGAAACAGATGGCATCCTCAATATTCTTGTGAGCTTTGAGGCCAACTAAAACTTAGTTGGGATCTTCAGTTTTAACGCTTATCTATTTTCTTCTTAGATGAAATCCAAGTTGAGAAGGAGTAATCTTTGAATTCAACATCTCAAGGAACTGGAGAGGCCATTTTATGTGCTAAGTAACCTTATGCATGCGTGCTATGCAAGATGATTATGCACAAAAATTTGGAATTTACTATTATCTTTTGCATATATGTTGTAAACATGAATAAAATAACTTATTTCTGTTATTTCGAGTACTCACATATGAAGAGTCGGAAGCAGATGTTCTAGCATATAGAAGAAAGCTCGAAGAATACAAAAGAAGGCAAAGGCAGAAGAAAAGAGAAAAAGAACAAGCTGCAGATGAGCAAGCACTTTTGGAAGGAGGGTTGAGCACATGGAAAAAGAGGAAGATAACAACGAAAATTTTAGTGCCCCAGTGGGCTGTTTGGCCACGAATCCCTGGCTGGCTTGAGTAGGATGAGTTAGCTACATAATAACTACAGATTTTCCATTTTGTAGCAGTTTACTGGCGGTTAAAAGGTTGGAATGGCCAATTCATTATTTGGTAATTTAGGATATACCAACATTTTGGTCGTTTTAGTTCCATGGATGAAAGAGATTGACCAAGAAAATGGCCATTTCAAGTTTAACTCCATAGAATAATAATAATAACAATTTTCCAATATCATTGTTGTCTTTATCATGACCTATACTTATGTACTAAATAAAGAAATTACTTGTCATAAAATATAATGATTTTTTATAAACAAATACTGTTTAATTCTGGTAGCAAAAGAATTCAATTGCATTCACTTCCTTTGAGATTATCAATTTATAACCTTAGTTGTTAGTTTATGTGGGTATATAAATTGAGATGCTAGAAATAAATTATCGGTGTGATGCTATCTAGTTAAGTTGCTTGTCTAAATTTGGCCACTTCAAATGCTAAAAAGGAATCAACATTTAATTTAGACCTATATTGAGGAACAATAGCAAAAATAGCCATTTCAT
Organism: Isoetes engelmannii; assembly: GCA_011763485.2. Classification (NCBI taxonomy): domain Eukaryota; kingdom Viridiplantae; phylum Streptophyta; class Lycopodiopsida; order Isoetales; family Isoetaceae; genus Isoetes; species Isoetes engelmannii. Next base: position 4,608 of record JAANSK020275847.1, read on the forward strand.
ACTCCACTTCAGCAGTTAAATTACGTAAGAAATGGCCAATTCCTTGCACTTAGGAAACTTTTAGGATGCTTAAAATTTTTCCTGGAAGAAAGTCAACAAAACAGCAAAAATTGTGAATCCACAGTTTGAAGGAGCAAGTCAGGAAGATAGATAAACCTTAAACCTGCCATACGTAATGGATAATCACATGCAAAACATCTCCTAGCATAGAATCAAAATGATCGCGCCTAAGAGTGCATTGGCTTCCGTGTGATCTGTAGAATATAGTAAAGTAGAATGTATCATGATGTGATGATGAATAGACTGGCGTCCTTCAATAAAAACAGTACCAAAAAATAAAAAGTTTTGAATGAAATGTAGGTCACCTTTTATACTTCTCAAGATGTTCCAAGGGTTGTATTGATGGAAAAAGCCATCTCAAGTATAGATGGAGACATGGCGTACAGTCTGGTCCATCATATCTTGCTACTGATAAATTGCAAAAAGAATCCGTTACAAAATTGACAAGCTTGTAGTGTATTGTAACCATGCCCATGAAGGGATATGACAGAGAGGCTCAACATGGTTTGGCCTATACCTTGTGCTAACAAATTTCAAATCACTAATTTGATCACTCCAAGATTCTCTTAATGACAAACTTAAACTAATATACGTGGAAAAGTACATATGCATGTGAAAAGTAACATCCCTGGCCGTTTTCATGAATATAAGGGCATTAAAGTCTTGAAGAGAAAACTGGGGATGAGAGGAATCAGTAAAGTCTCATTAAACTTATAATCATTCAACTAAACAGCATATATAATCAAGCAACAAAAATTAAGATATGAAGAACGCCATAATGAAGCAACAAAGAAAAATCAGAATGTTGAAAGAAATAAAAGAGGCACAGCTAAAATAGTAAACAACTAGTAAAAACTTGGCAACTTTCGCACAGCTGCTTCATTTGTTGATTGTATCTCAAGATATTGCCAACTATATCATTACCTGGGTGAACAATACATACCTACTTTCTTTTCCATTTTCCCAATAGCTTTTAGATGTTGGCCTCATTTTTTGTCTTTGCATTGCCAAGTATACAAAAGTTAACAAATACTTTAAGAAGCTCTATAGCCACTGCAGCGGTATACATTTCAAGGAATGCCTTGTGACCAGACTATGTAAATACAGATCTAAGGTTATATTGGTTCGCCAAAAGTGGGAATCACGTGTAAATGGGAATGCCAACGTAATGATATGACAACCCTGCGTCCACATATCTAGAAGGAGATTAAAGCAATGCTGACAGGTATACGGATACTTCCTTCCTTCCTTCTAATGTGTGCTCAATTTGTGATTTGACAATCATGCCAACAGATTATGCAAATATTTGTGCCCATGTTCTACATATTTGTGCCATTTTTTTTTTTTTGAGGGATAAAAAATAAATTATATGTACTGCCAGAGAACAATACAAAGCCACTTGGCAAAATAAGTTTTGCGAGTTTTTCATTTGCAACATGGACCTGGACCTATGTGCATACTTGTTTTTATTGTCCCTTCGAGGGCTCTAAATCAAAATATAGTGTAGAAAATAACATGGCAAGGGTACCCTTCATGTATGGTACGGACCAACCACGAAGTTACGATGAAAACGTACTTAGATCACATGCCAATGTGCTCAAATCGCCAAATCATAATTGATGTGTGATTCTACCAACAACACATTTGAAGCAATTTGGCTCCGTTAATCATCCTTCTAAATAGCATTTTGCTTAAATCATGTCCTTCATAGAGCTTACATTCTTATATAACAGAAGCAAAGCCACTCAACCAGCATATGATGCATTGCGTAGCATAGTTAACTCACTTGTCCTAACAACAGAAAAGGCAATTTTTTGAATGATATCATACAGAATGTGTTACATAAGAGACATCCATGTGGTTAGAGGATTTATTGCATATAGAGATTGTGAAGGGATAAGCCCAAATCTCTAGAAGTTGAAATATTTTTGCCGGAATGTCCTATCCTTGCGTAAGGCATTGTGTAGCCAACTGGATCTATGCAATGGAGCATATCCATATCCTTTGATGTGAACCTAAATACGGACCTTATATCCATTTGCTGGTAAAGATCCACATTTTCTTGCAACATTGCTTCAAAAGGAATGAAAATGGCATGCAGAGAAACTTGATTTTCATATTCAAATCCTAAAGCCCCAGAAGTGCTCTTCATACCTTCCTAGTTGCCTTGCAATTTAGAAATTGAGGTTGTAAGAGGCCGCCATGGTGAGGAACTGTAATGGGAAACCTTAGATGGGGCCCCAAATTACGTGAGGGGTAAGGTTTTTGTAATGGTGGGGCTATTTTGGGGGAAGAGGGTTTTTTTTTTCTGGGTTTGCATGGTGCGCGAATAGAAGCAGCATGTGCACACGTTGCCTGCTAAAAGCGGCTAAACATAGCCTCCGTCTGTTCGTCTTCTTGCGTGGCTATGGCAGGCGGGCAGAGGTGCTGCCAGGCAGCACACAGCGAGGAGCGAGATGGGGTGAGCAGGGGCAGCACAAAGCGAGGAGCAACAAGGAGTTAGAGTTGCAGGTGGGCGAGGAGATCTGGCAGAGCATGGCTCTGAAATCCAGGGTTTTTTGGATGGGGGGGGTTTTGGCTGCAAGGGGAACAGCATTTCATGCAGGATCCAGCGAGATGGGGCCCCAAATTACGCATTCATGGCTGTGTAACAGAGCCTGGGGCGTGGTACAGTGGGTTCAAATCCCACAGAGTTCATTCTTCCATGATTTCCCCTTCTTATTGTTTGTGCCTCTTTGCAAGGCTACAGATTCAGAGTCTATCCCATGTTTTGGCACTGGTTTCCAGAGACATGTTCTGGTACAGCCGAGTTTGTCATGTACAGCCTCTCTTGGCATTGTAATATAATCAAATCTGTTATTTGCATGTACATTTCGTGTTTCTCAAGTTTTGTTTCATTCTGTTGTTCGTATGGATGTATGGACAGGCTGCTAACTGATTCGACGATGTTTGGAATATTTTGATTTCTTGTGGAAGACTATTGTTGTCTCTTATATTTTTCTGCAGTGATGGGCATACAGTATCTAGGATGCGCAGTTCCTTACCTGTTTTAATTTCGTCATCTAGGACTCTTGTTCTCTTTTACTTCTTCCTTCCTGTGCTTTGCATCCGTCGTTCCGCCAAGTGCACAGGCCGCTGGCTGCTTACATGATGCTTGGAATGTCTTGTATTTTTTGCAAGACTATTGGTATCTGTTCGTTTTCCATGTATTTCATATCCTTAGGGGAGCGTGTTAGTATACAAGGGGCTGATGTGTAAAATCGTGGGCTCTTGATTTGGCATAATGCTTGGCATATTCTAGGATCCAATGATCCAAAAAAAAATTAAGTGATACACCCATTAAGTGATACACCCATTAAGGTTTCCCATTAATGGGAAACCTTAAATGAGGGCTTACCAAAATGTAACGTGGAATTGCTCAATGAGGGCTTCTATGATTTCGAAATTGGCCAAAACTACAGGATAATGTAGTTCCTAAAAACCTCAAAAAACGAATTTTGTAACTCAGACATCAAACAGGTCCTTGGGATAGCAGTGCCGCCACCATCCAGAAGCTATAGAATATATTCTAAGCTCCATTGCCAATTGCCTATCCCACAGCCCACACAAAGGGATGTCTGTTACTTTCTGATATAACCATGTTCAGATGACGGGGCAAACATATGTGCATAGAATTTGAAGACAAAATTCGAAGAACATAAAAATAATAACGAATATCTCTTACACATTTCTAGAAACAACATCTAAGAACTCTGTAAAAAAGAGAGCTTACAGTGATGAGGGCAAAGTCCGAAATTGGCCGTTTCACATCAATCCTAAGCTGGACCACAGAATGGTCAGAAAAAATAGCCGGCCCAAGGAAAAAATCTGGCCGAAGCTTCCTGATATAGCCAAAACGGAAGATTGTGACATAAGTCACCTCCATGAGTAATATTCTAAGATGTTCATTCTTCAGGGGAAAGATTCAAGGCTCTCCTCTTCGTTATAACACCTAAAATTTAATGCCTTGGAGATCGATATGCCCAATACTGTGACAAATAAAAAGCTAGTATCCACAAATATCAGAGCAAAGCTTTGATTATACCAGTGGCCTAGGCAACTGGAGAACTGAAAGGATGATATGAACTGGAAATTGCTTTGTTTTGATAAACCATCAACATTTGAGATATTGCTCAAAATCCCTAAATGAGCTTTACTTGAGCCACTCATCTGCACCACAAATGACTTCCTTTCTGTGAAATCAGCTAAGAAAAAAGAGGTTAAAAAGGATGAAAGAAAAGCATCTACTTACCATGCAAGTAAGTGCCTGCTTCAAAAATCTTATGCCAATGCCAATTACGACTTCCACTTCCACTGCCCGTGAATGATTACTCCTCATGCCTTTAATCCGATGATTTTGGCTTTCCTTTGGATTTGGAATAGTGCGTCACTCTCATCTCAGTCGTCCATCCAGATCCTTCCACCAATCTTAGCCATTCATTTCGATTTATTTCAGCATATTCTCTTTTCTCCTCAAAACATAGGGTATGACCCTCGGGCAACCCAAAAAAAATTCCCTCTCAGCAAATTTGAACCAGAGAATTTCTCCTTAACAAAATCTGCAACAACCAATTTCCGTACACGCGGCAAATAGTATCATAAAACTTCAACGCATTAGAAAGATGCTTCTTGAAGTTTCTGCTTCACTGTAAATGTTCCAAGCAAGATGCCACAAGAAAGACAAAGCAAAATCTTATAAGAAGAGAGCTCTCGACAATCCAGCACCTAAAATTTGCCCAGAGTCTTAAGTTTCTGATTCATTTTGTTGACTGCATCTATGGTTTCCTTGCTTTCCTTAAGGAAAAAAGAGCTTTTCCTGGTAGGACTGTCACAGAAAGGGTAAACAAACTTGAAGATAGAAACACCTTGGATTTCTCAAAATACCTTCGCTAGCAGTAAAAAATGAAAGAGTATCCAACCAGTTTCTTTTCTACACGCAGGAGGCAATTGCTATTGCTAGAGGCAAAATAAAGCATTGAACTTTACTAACTTAATCTAATAGTACCGATCCCAAAGGAGAAAACGTTACAAGTTCACAGAAAATAATCATATCAATCCAAGACAAACGAAACATCTGGAAGTGAATGAATGAACTCCACATCTGGATCTGCCCGATCCTCTTGGTGGCATGTAACTCGAACATTGCTGTTTGATTGTTGCAACCGTAATACATCATTGAAAACTTCTTTGCTTAGAGTCTTGTAGAATATAAAAAGTCTCTTCAATGTTGAGCAGCAAGATAGCAGGCTTCCTAGTTTGTTGATGGTCATCTTGTTCATCTCCCTAAATCTCACTTTAATCTCTTTAAGTTGCGATAGGCATTTACCAGCACCGTTTACATGTTTGCTACTTTCAACTTGCAATGCCTGGACAAGAATGCAATGTCAGAAATTCAAACCATTCTTGTCAAAAATTCAAAAAACCTAACCAATTATGTTGAATGCGTAACTGTTAGAGGCAAGGGGCTCACCTTGAAGAACCAAATTGTCATTTCCAGTTTTTCAACCATTGTAATGTGCTTAGAAAGCTCCGACAGTTTCAAACGTTGGAAGGGATTCTCAGGGTGGACTACAAGACGCCCAACAGAAAGATCCTGAATGCACTCTAGAGTTTTTTCAGAAGCTATAAGAAACGTAGCAGTTTCCAACCTAGGTTTAGGGTCTTCAAACACTATTTCTGAAATAGAGTCGATATTGACGTGCTCTAAGCATGATGAGTTAGAGATGGTGATTTTTGCGTCCAATATACTAACAATGACGGTGTTAAGTTTAGGACAATTGATTTTCACATTATTTCCAGCTAGATACAGATCAAGATACTTCAGTTCTGGACAAAGCACGAGAAATGCATCCAAATCTTCATCAGACACCGTAACGGAATCTAGTAGTAATGTACGCAGGCAGGGTAAGCCGAAAGAAAAACCAGCAACTGTGCACAAATAAAGCTGAAGAATGACAAGCTTCTGACAAGATAAAACATAACGGGAATTTGGGGGTCTTATTTTCAAGGATTCAAGTGTAGAGCTGACCTTTTGGAGCCAAATGTTGACAGAAATCTCCCTGTATTTTTCAGAATGATCAAACAAGAGGCTTCGAATGTTTAAGTTAGAGGAAAGAAACTGCCAAATGATGGCTTCGTCGTCCTCGGAGATGTCAGAAAAATTAAGATAGGTGACTAACTTGGTGATCCGGTTCCAGCGCTTACACACAAGCTGGCAACGCCGGAGAGACCTGGCAGAAGGTGTTAGTTTACAAAAAATATAAGAAACGAGAGAGTCGTCAAGGCTTTCAAAAGGATCGGTCGCCGGAGCCATAGCTACGAAAGGGGCGGAAGCGGGAACTGACGGTAAATAATTTGCAGAGCGGGCAAGCAGCTGCCCCGTTGCTTTTTTTGGTTGCCCTAACGGCAAGCCCTCGGTTACGTGGGACAGCGGCATATTCTAGGGATATTCCAGAATATTCTGGGATATTTCACACATCTGGCCTAAACCCGCTTAGTCGTCATCTTGGTTCGGGAAACTTTTTGAGCACAAGCATATTTTGGAAGGGGTAAGGGCCGAGACGAGGCCCTTACGTGGGGTAAGGGCCTGGCGAGCCCGTAGTGCGAG
>JAANSK020275858.1:0-11312 GCA_011763485.2 Isoetes engelmannii
GACCTAGTTTTCCAATGAATACTCAAAATCATTAACTAGCACCCACCCTAAACTCACTTATTTACCTAAAGACAGAAATGATAACCACATCTAAGTATTTACTCTCCACTGCAGAACTCAACCCTGCTTCATTTATCCTTACGCCACTTGGGCCTGCTCCATTGGCGCCATCGCCACTAGCAGACACTGTAAGGAGAGCAGCAAATCATGTAAGTCAAGCATTCAAACAGTAGTAATATTCATGCACTATATCCTCACCAATACATCATCCAATTTTGTTAGAATCTTCATCACTTCCAGATCCATCACTTTATTAGCAGGGGCGTCGAATTAAGGAAGCATGCCTTGTCAAATGTTAGCAAGTTCTCATGTTGAGTTTCGATGAACTTGTATTTGAGTTCATCTCAAACCTATGCAAGGCAAAAAAAGTGTCCTTAAACCCTCTAGAACAGTCTCCATACATTCATTCACATTCATCTTTTTGTGTGGGATGTGGTTTAGCCATTTCTTAGACAGCCCCCTAAGGTTCCTGTTTTGAATGATGTTTTCATTAGTAGTAAGGACACGTTGATATCTAGAGTCCAGATATTTTTTTAGAGCATTACTGGAGCATGGACACCTAGGAGTCCTTTCCATGAAAGTGTTAAAGGGCTTATACGCCAAGTCAGGTATCTCCAGTTTAGAACAGTTTTATCTAAGGCTATTTTTCCCTCTTCTTCTCTGCAATAAAGAGGGACGACTTTCTCAAGTATTAGCCTGAAGTTAATGGAATCCATAAGTCTGGAAACATAGGTCAGATGTACAATCCGCTTTTTTGCGGATCTACTATCAGATTTCAAGCATATTCTGTTATTGCACTCCAGTAGGAGCCATCTAGAAGCATCACAACCATCTTGTCACGTCCATAAGAGGCTAATATATAAACATGTCACAGCCAATATGTCCTCAATATGTCCAGCTTGCAAACCCTCAATATATTGCTTGCATTTTATATCAAGTCTACGCCTTATTGTTTCATAGAAGACAACAACATGCTTCAGACTATTTTTTTGTCTTGAATACATAATTGAAATTGGCCTTTAAGCACCTGTTATGTGTTGCCCTTCTCTCAACTACTAACTACTCGGAAGTAGGTAGTTAATTTTCAGCAGTAAGATCATACTATTTACTTTCTTTAGAAAATTATTCTTCATGCAACCATAGGAATATATTCCCTACATTTTATCAGCTGACTGCCTTGAATTATATAATTGATTTTCAGACCCTGTAGTCTTAAAAGCCATCCATTAACTCAACGGCATTAGAGATTAGCAGGAATCTTGACGATTAGGGCATGGTATGATTATGGCCAGTTAGCGACCTAGGAGGTCTTTCAAACCAGGTTCTTGTTGTCACGATGGGACAGACTTATTTGGCAAAAGGTTGCTAGCACTCTGCCTGTTGTTGCTCCAGAGGCCTTTGAAGGGCGCATGTGGATATCCCACCAGAGTGTTTACGAGCATAGGCTCGTGAACTCTATGTACATATTGCTTGTCAATCGTGATATTCTTCCACCATCAACAAAGTGGTCCTTTCAACTCCCACCTCCTAGTTGGAGGAGGGGCTTGGGATACGCTGCTGCACTCTAAGGTGGCTGTGCTTTGGTGGCATATTCTTCATAGACCCCCTCGTGTGAATGTGCTTGTCCATTCGATCCTCGAGTCTCAGCACTCTGCCCACTGTGCAAGCGAAGGGATGAGACTATTGAGCACTTTTTTTTTCCTATGTGATCACCTCCAACCTGTTTGGTCTTGGCTGCTTTCTCTTTTTCATGTGACATTGACAAGTCAGCAGGTGTTAGCTATTTATCCGGATACTTGGAACAAGTTGCGCAGCTAGGCGTTTCACTTAGCATCAGGGTGGTTGTTGTGGTCTATCTGGAAGCGCAGAAATTTGTGTATCTTTAAGCGCATAGACACTCCTGCTACTGCTGTCCTCCAGGACGCACAAGCTAAAATTGTTAAGGCTTACGATTGTTCTTCGCTTGCTTCCTGCCAAGCGTCAGTTGATCTTTGAGATTTATTTGAGTGTGTTATCTTATGCATAGGGCGGTGGTCTTACTCAGTGGATCATGATTATCCTATGAGATCTTAATCCCGTCTGTGCATTTGTATTTGTCCTTCATCTTGGTTTTTTAATAAAGTTTGACGTCCTTAAAAAAAAAAAATTAAACAAAAATCATGTAAGTCATGCAAAAAACAGTTTCAAGTATAGCCATTTTTTTTATCTTCCTCAAGGTGCTAGCATGATCTAGATAAACTCCAAAAAACCTTCATATTACGATATGTTTCATATAACCGCAGCAATATGATTTTGCAAAAGCCAAATGCTATAGTAGAGATATATATTAGCAAGGCAAGTAACTTGCTATAACATAATCTAGCTTTCAAAAGCATATATGTATTTCAAAAATGCAAATGGATCCTTCACTCCAAGTAGCAGCTCCAGCATGAAGACTTTTTGTAATCATCCGAAGTATATCCATCGTAAGCATTCTTTGCAAATAACAAACCTCGTGGTAAGAAGGTAAACAATGGCTGTTATTTCGCTTCCAATGTGGAGAACTTAGATGGTCGACCAAGTTTTTTGCGATTTTTTATTCATACTTCTTAACATGGGCTTGGGAGGTGATACGTTCCGTCGCTGAAACTATAATATCACCTGTCATACAATTAAAAATGTAAGAAGAAGATGGGAAATAAGAGTGCAACCCAATATAGAGACATCAAATTTGGTTTCATGGCCATGACAAGGGAGGGAAAAGGTTTACTGCTTGGTGGAAAAACTTTCAGACCCCTTGAACAAATCTCAAAAGTGATGAGGATCCTTTTAAGGTTGTTGTAGTATCCAACAGAAGGGACGTACAATGAGAATGACGTGCCATTTTCCATTGACCATTTCACAAGTGCACCCTCCAGCAAGCCTTGAACTTGTTTGTTATTTGCTTCCAATACTATCTTTTCACGTTCATCTGTGTAGAAAAGTTAGCAAATAGAAAACTTTGCAGCAAGAAAACAGAAATCCCAAAAGCGCAGACCTGGCTGAAGTTTCTCATCATCATGGTTCATCTTCACTCTAGCATATCTTCACTGCCTGTCCCATATTCACTGTTACATTCATGGCAATAGATCTTGAACTTGGCTTTACCATCCTCGTCGCATGAGGTGAGCTCAAATTTGTCACGCCTGTTGATTGCCATAAGCGCTCTCCTCACTTTGTCTAGATGCCATTTATACACTGCTACTTCTTCAGGCTTCACAAGCCTTGATTGCATCCTTCGCTAAAAGTTCTAATACAACAATGTGGAGGATTAATAATACAACTAAAAAGCACAGGAAAACAATTTGTAGCACAAGTTATATACCTTTCTGTCCCGCTTATTGTAGTGCTTCTGGAAGACTCTACTGACACGACAGCATCGGCCAAAGGTTCATGCCGAGGTTTTCTTAAAAGCTGGCGTAGCACATTCATTCAAAAGCTCGAGATCAATAAGGATATCATGCTCTTTATCTGCTTCAGATATAGGCTGCTTAGGTTGCTTCACAACCAACTCATTGGCAAATGCAACTTCTACTGTGTTCTCACGACAAAAATGCCTCTCTTCCTGCCTACGAGAAATAGGAACCCGTCGTAAACCCAAGAAGAAAAACTCTTTGCCATTCAGAGCATCTAATTCATCTACTTCTATATCCCTTCGAACCACACTGTAGCTACAGTTTGGTGGGCAATGCACGTACCCAATCTCATTCTTCTTCATGAAAACAAACACTGGCATGACTGTATCCTCATGAGCCATTTGAATGAGTTCAAAAACAAGAATCAACTCTTGATGGAGTTCATATGAGAATGGATTCAGTCTGTAACAATGCATTGAATCCCTAGTTCAGTCTGCTATACTCTAAATACTATATACAGATTCTAAATAAATCTATCTTACCTCTTTTGAAGCACATCCGGCATATTGGCTATTGGATTCCGTATGTAACAATGCATTGAAACCCTAGTTCAGTCGGGCTATAATCTGACTACTACATAAGATTCTGAATACATCTACCTTACCTCTTTTGCAGCACGTCTGGCAGATTGGGTCAGTTACAGATGGATTCGACCAAGATGAAGCAAGATACAGGTACGAAAATGAGACTTCCACAACCTCGACCTCGAAGAACAAAGTGCGGGATGGACGTCGTTAAGAATTTTTTTTTGAACAAACTCGAGTATTTTTTTTGGCCCCCCGACGTATCCGGGGGGGGGGGGGGTTGGGGACCAGTGGCCCTACCCCCTAACGTATGTTACAAAAAATGGACCTTTATACCATCCGTACGTATACATATGGATTAGACACAAAAATGACCTACTTCCGTACACGCACATGTAGGGGGGGTCTCCAAAATGTGCACCCCCCCGGGCCATGCATGCATTGCAAGCACTGCGTGCATGCAGGCTGGGAGTGCATGCAATTCATGCATACGTTGTTTGTGCATGCATCGTGCATGCCAAACCTTGCATGCACCAAAGGTTCTGAGCCCAAACAAATTGAGAATACAGTGCGTGTCCCAGAAATACTATGTATAAACACACAAACAAATACACGAACGTAATCATATGAAAAATCTTAGCAAATTCACCGTATTATTACAAGTTTTGCGTGACGAACCATTTTTTGTGATATTCATACGAGAGTGCCAGAGCATGTTATATCTCCTCATGTTCCTGTGCATCACAACTCCAACTCTAGCTCTAGCTCTAGCTCTACTAAGAGTTGCCCTTGTAATTATAGCCTTACTGATTTCCTTCCTCCCACATCCATGTAGATGAGCCACATGTGTACACAACAATTAATATTGCTCGTCGTGTCAAATGGCTTACCAAAAAATGCAGACAATCTGCTATAGAGACATCCACATTCAGATTTTCTTCGATGTCCAATATTCGCACATCAGACTCTGAAATCACATGCACAGGAAAACTGTGGGTTTGGTTAAGGGGATTGGAACCATCAAGAGGCTCAGGCCATGATAATCTATAACCAGTGGGATTAACTAGCCTTGGAATTTTCACTGGATTGGGAACCACATCGCTTTCTTCCTCTAGAAAGCCATCTGCAAGCAAAAACTATAAACACAAGAAACACATACTAAACACTAATAAATCTCCAAAAGCCCAATCTATGTGGAGCAAAATCGCTGCAAATTCTCTTACCAGGCAAAGGAACCGACATGTTCAAGGACCACAACGCACATCGGCAAGGTAGAAGGCACAGGCTTGGGCAGCGTCCACAGCAAAAACAAACATAAAACACAACCGACCCCAGGCCAAATTGATAAGCTCATACTGGAATAGAAGTTCCAAGACTCCAGAGCTGCACGACGCAGTCGGCCCAAGCCTGCGCCTTTGCATACGACATAAATAAACCACAGTCCACCCAAACAAAATACCAACCGTATGCATTTGCCCTAAAGTTCAAACCAAAATACCCCATCCTTTATTAAAAAAAAAGCCCAAAATAGAATGTTCCCAATGCTAACCATTGCAAACCGGGGGCTTTTCCTTGTGGACAGGATTTTAGTCTGAGTTGCTGAATTTGAGGGTCTCGGGGATCGAACTCTGAATCGAGAGTCAATAAAAACACCGTTAATTCTGACTTTTTTTTTTTGCTTTATGTTTTTCCTCCCTACGTAGTCATATTCGGGGCGCCAAGCCGGCCCTCCAAGATCCGCATTCGTCATTGCCTGATCGCAATGGTTTTTGGAAGAATGATTCTCTCCAAATTACGCCGTGCTGTAAGTTTAACGTTTTCATGAATCTTGTTTTAAATTTAGCTCGCGAAGCAGTGTTCTTGGAATTGAGAAATTTATTCGAGTTGAATTGTATGCCTGTGTTTTTTAGGGTGACAATGATGCAGCTCGGTTGCTCTGTCCGGCGCTTCAGCGTGTTCTAATTCGTCATTTTCAGATTCCCTCAAAAACAACAGTAATCTTTTAAATCATTATTATGTTTCACTATCAACTTAAAATTTTTATTGTTTATACCTTGGGTTCGTGTAGGACCTTCGCGAACGTCTTTCAGAACTCATTCCGAATGAACAGGTATGTTTCCACCAAAGTTAAATAAAAACAGGGAAACAATCTTTAGATCTACTTTAACTTTAAATCAAGAGCAACCTAGCAGTATTGGCAAGTAATCAAAATTTTTTGGGATAAAGATATGCCTTTCTGCACTTTCAAGCAGCAAATGTGCAGCAACTGTTCTTCGAGTTTTATCATTAGGTTATACGGTCCTATTATAGGGATAGAATTATGATGTTTACTTCTTTTTGAGACACCTTTTCAATTGTCAATACCTCATGCTAATTAGTTTTATTCCATTTAATAACTTGTGTCGAGCATTCTGAAGGCTGTAAACTTTGTAACCTTTGTCATTCCCTTAATATTTAAGGCCATCCATTTGTTTTTACCTCGAGCATCTATCTGCGATCTACATAACAGGCAGGGATCAGGTAACATAATCTTCCAGAATCCAAATCAGTGATACCAACCCTGCTCATCCATAAGGCAGATTCTTTTACTACAGGACAATGATTGTGAGCAGCTTTAGATAGCATTACTTGCCCTCGTGTAGGTATTTCAGGGGTTTGGATATGCTGTTGATGCCGTTGAGAAGCTTCCATGATGAACAATTGCAGGCTTTCCTTAACAGAACTGCCAGGAATAGTGAGACATGGAACTTAGGCTGGGGACATAGCAATTGTTGCATCATATTCTTAGAATGTTGCCTAAAAGGTTCACTCTAATAGAATTTGCAGTGTCTATTTGAGCGTAAGAGTGAATTACAGCCTGGTCTATTTCATTTCTGATGTATGTAGTGCTCACCATTTTCAGGCCCGGTTGAAAGAAATAAAACAGAAGTATGGTTCCCTTGTTCTTGGCGAGACTACAGTTGATATGGTATGATTTCCGCAGGTTTTGACTGCTCATCTGAGTGCTTAATGTTGGCATCTCTGGTGCATAGGCAATTGGTGGCATGCGAGGTATAAAAGGAATGGTGTGGGAAACATCTTTACTTGATCCAGAAGAGGTATTGGGTTTTTACTTTTATTTTACAAAAGAGGTGCAAAAACAGCTAGATAATGTTACATTCATGGCTTCATTTCGTTACATGCAGTCTATTATAGCAGAAATATCTATGGACATTCTAACATATCTCTAATTACTTGTTGCAATGAAGAAATTCATTTAGGAACATATAGTTTTTTTTCACATACCCACTTAATTATACAATAGAAGCCCACTTTTCAAGGAGCTGGTTGCTTTTGGCTTCCAGCATGTTTATGCCTTCAATTTGCACTTTAAAGGGAAGCATGTTGAACCACCATGTGAAGAATGGACGGTAGAGACATGAACTGGGCTTCTGATCAGACTGCATTGTTTTACGTGCTTTGTGTCTGTTCTATTTTATGTTATTCTGGGGTTTGCTTGGCTTGGTGAACCAAGTGTTTTTCAGCTTGTGAAATATGTATTTCACAGGGTATTCGTTTTAGAGGGTTAAGTATACCTGAATGCCAAGAAAAACTTCCTTCTGCTGTTCCTGGTGGTGAACCACTGCCTGAAGGGCTTCTTTGGCTTCTTTTGACGGGAGAAGTAAGTTGATGATAGTTTGAGCCATTCTATGATAGGTTCATTGTTGTGATGTCATAATGTACTTGCAGATTCCTACAAGTGACCAGGTGTCTGCAGTGACAAAAGAGTTACAAGCTCGAGCAACAATTCCAGGTTTGTTACACAATCTTAGCATAACATCATAGGTTTTCTTTCTTGGTTGCTGAAGTATATTAGAAGCTCTAGTTCAATTCCATTGTGTGAATTTTTTGCGTATCTGAACAAGCAGCCTAAGCTTCTAGTACGTGAGATTATCCATATATATATCTTGATTGGGGCTTTACCTTTACTGAACCTTTGGTGCTCAATTCCTGGATGCAGGTTTTGTGTTTGATACTTTAAATAAACTTCCAACGAATGCGCATCCCATGACTCAACTAACGACAGGCATCATGGCTCTCCAGGTTAGCATGATCCTATATTCACTATTATTACAACTTACCATTTATTTTTCTTTGTCTCGAGCGACAAACCTCACACCATATTTTGGGAAGAGTTCAATACTATATGCTGCTTAGCAACTATGCAAGCTAAAGTGAAGGGATTAATATGATCTATTTAAGGTTGTACTGCATGGAAGGAAGCTAAGGGAGATCTAAAAACATTGGTGATTTCAAAGTCAGTAGAGCAGGGCATTTGACGAGATATGTGTTGAAAGCACAACCCATGAGATAGGATAACATTGCTATTTTCATATTTTGGTCATTGATATCTAAGCCAGTAGAGCAGGACATCTGACGAGATATGTGTTGAAAGTATGCTTTCTCAATGAACTATGGGATAGCTTAATCTTTTGTATATGTGGCCATGGAGAAGAGGATTAGCAATTACCACCCGAGAGAACAGGACATTCTTTTTGTCTTTTGTTGCCCATAGAGTGTCACTTCGTGAACCAATGTGGTACTGAATAAAGAATCAATATGTTACGATTCATCATTATAGTATCATAAAAGAGCAATAAGTCTGCTTTGCAACAATCTTTATTTGCCATAACAGTGCGAAACATAATTTGTAACAGACTCAAAGCGAATTTCAGAAGGCATATGAAAAAGGAATTCATAAATCGAAGTGAGTATTTGTGCAGCAATGTTTTTTATGATATCTTGATATATTATGATATATTTGTATTGGCATTTTGCTCAGATACTGGGAACCTACATATGAGGACTCCTTGAATCTGATTGCACGATTGCCTGAACTTGCAGCTTTTATTTATCGCAGGTATGCTTCTTTGAGTTCAGAGCTTGCCTACAACCAGCTACTTTATTGGCGCGGAGTGTAGATGGCTTTTCTTTCGTAAACAGTTCGAAAGAATGGAAACTAACCTACTAACACGTGTCTTGATTTTGGAACAAAGTTTTGATGTATTTGACCACTCTCCTATTCTGTAGGATTTACAAAGAAGGGAAGCTAATATCCTCAGACTCATCACTCGATTATGCAGCAAACTTTGCTCACATCTTGGGTTTCACTGATCCAAAGATGCATGAATTGATGCGTCTTTATTTATCCATTCACTGGTAAGCCTTTGCTGGGGTTCTAAGACTTGCGACATTAAAATTAAGAAATCAACTGTCTTTGTTCTTTCCTAGTGATCATGAAGGAGGAAATGTCAGTGCACATACTGTTCGGCTGGTTAGTTTGCCCTCTCTAGCTTATGAAAGTGGAAATAAGTCAGTTCTGATCTCGTGGCTTATTAATTCTGTGTTAGGTTGGGAGTGCTCTTTCAGACCCGTATCTGGCGTTTGCAGCAGGCATGAATGGGCTAGCTGGCCCGCTTCATGGACTTGCCAATCAGGTTGAAGGGTGTTTTTTTATGTCAGCCTTGAATGAGAAGATAGTGCTGCCACAGCAGTATGCTTGCTGATACATGTGCTAAAATCTTGCAACAGGAGGTCTTGCGTTGGATAAGGGAGGTAGTTGCTGAAATTGGTGTTGATGTCAGCAAAGACCAGCTCAAAGAATATGTTCTGAAAACCTTGAAGGGTGGAAAGGTGGCTTGGATGTTTGTTGTGGACTGTCTTGTAGATAAACTCTCCAGTTTAGAGATAATATTGTACTTTAGTGCAGGTAGTTCCTGGTTATGGACATGCTGTGTTACGCAAGACTGATCCTCGATACACCTGCCAGCGTGAATTTGCTTTGAAACACCTTCCTAATGATCCAATGTTCAAAATGGTGAGCTCTCTGTTTGTTACTAAAAGCTGCATATTGTTGGAGGCCTTTACTTCCTTTTGCTGACTACACTGTTCACTACCCAGGTCTCAAACTTGTATGAAGTTGTCCCACCAGTTTTATTGAGTACCGGAAAGGTACTTGCAAAAGCGCGCCTGTGTCCTTTTTATTTTGTTAATGAAGGAAATGATCATAGGATACACTTTCATAACAATGCATGAACAGGTGAAAAATCCATGGCCAAATGTTGATGCCCATAGCGGAGTGCTGCTGCAGTATTTTGGATTGGCCGAAGAGAAGTATATTACATGATTCTGACTAGTTTATATTAAGTTCAATTTTTAATTCAAGTATTTTAATGCTGTATTTTATGACACTTCCAGCTATTATACTGTACTTTTTGGCGTGTCGCGTGCCCTTGGTGTTCTCTCACAGGTAAGTTTATTAGATGCACATAGTTTGAAATAAGATTGTGACATTTGAAAACATGTGTGTTTCATGACTTATAGCTCATTTGGGATCGTGCTTATGGACTCCCAATCGAAAGACCAAAGAGTGTAACGACAGAGTGGATAGAAAATTTTGCAAAGAAAGCAGTTCTAGAGAAGTGAGCTTTTTTTTTTTTTTTTTTTTTATTATATAGATGCAATAATAGAAAGCATGATTTTCTTGCAACCAGGGCGTAAATTATGTTATTTCATCCGTTATCCCATTTGCGAAATAAAAAAAGAGGGGATTTGACTGATTATCAGGAAGTCTCACAACCCGAAATAGTTTAGTCACCATTTCTACTACAAGACAGATAATGCGAATCAAGATCAATCACAGTTCACAGAAAATTGCCAAAGGTGGCACTCAATACATCACATCAGATTTGGGCAGCAAAGACGCATGAAATCAAGCTTCATGTTACCCCGACCATCATTTGCCTATTGGGTGTCAAGAATATTAGCCACCAAGTGTTTTCTGGCTGTGTGAACCTTTATCCAAACTTTTAATAATTGGATATTTATGTCCAAAATGCCCTCACGTTACTAATGTCATCTTACTAATAAATCAAGTATTTCGCTATGTGAGATAACGTAAAATTAGCCTTTTTTTCCTTGTTCTTATTCTTGGGTAGCCAAGGAAAAGCATGTCTTCCATGTCTTCGTTTGTGGTTGTTATGAGATGTGTTTTTAAAATTTTTGGTTGAAACTCGAAAAGTCAATAACTTTGTGGCTTTTGGTTGAGTACATATAATGTGAATTATATATCAACAGATAGATGATTGTAGCCGTTGGTTTGGTTAATGCCATATAAATCATATTTCAATAGATAGATGCCATGTACTAACTCTAAATAGTGCTGACTTTGGACGGTCTCGACTGCGAGTCGTTGCCGGCTGGAAGGCACTGCATGCCATGCAAAACAGTAGTTACCAAGCAGAGCTCTACGCCT
>JAANSK020275869.1:0-11311 GCA_011763485.2 Isoetes engelmannii
AGATTTCATAATGAACTGAATTTCATATCTGTTTCGTTGAAGAAAAATGTTCAAGCAAACCAAACCAAATAGAAAAGTAACGGGATATTACTTGTGAAAGACAAAGCCTGGAGTGATTTCGTCCCCATTGCCGTTTGTCTGCCTAGAGTGAATTCGCTTGGATTGCAAATTCGTGGACTGTGCCTGTTTGCCAAAATCTTGGTGATAAACCCTAACGAGCATCTTGCTTACGTGTAACATTTTTTTTTTGGCTAAATGTGATCCGTTAACTTTGGGACATTCTATTTTAATATTTATAGGTGCCCAAAAGTTCCACGTAATTATTTGGGCATAAACGTAGTGTGATTTGGGCCTACGTGCAAATTGCAAATGGCATTATCCCCATTTTCACTTTTTAAAGAAGAGCATTTTCGCTAAGAACAACACGTCGCTAGTACATTTGGTGGCGACTTTTTTTTTTTTCCAATGGTATCCCGTGATCACCAATCGACGGACTTTGAAATTGGGCCATGGCAACAACCTTGGATGGTCGTAGCCGCCTTGATTCTTCTTTGTTTTCCGCCCCTCTCGACACTCCAGAAGGCGTTCTTGGACTTGTTCGGAATCATCTTCTTAAGTCGGGTAAGCACATTCTTGCTTTGATCGGTATTTGTGCATCAATTTTTCGTCATTTCCTTTTCCGATCCTGAGCACTGACAATTTTCAATATAAATTTCGATTCCGCCGGTATTAGCTTCATTCGATATGCATCATTACCTTAATAGTGGGATCTGGAGGATCCGCCAATTGGTTGCTTTTATTCGAATGTGGCAAATGCCATGGCATGAAAGCTCCAGTAGACCGTGAAATTTGAAATTTAGCAAAGTTAGTCAATTACAGAGTAACATTTTCTGCATGCATTAGTTCCTTTCTATGTAATAGGTTTTAGCTGAATGGTTCTTCGGTTATTTTCTGCTTTGTTTAAGCCTTATTGACATGGTGCAAACTGTGATCAACAGGGTGGAGTAGAGACGTTGACGAAGTTGCAGAACACCACTCTCTCGAGGTCTGGCAACTTCTGGAGTCCTTACGAAGTGTATGCGGGGAAAAAACAGCAAAGCTTCTTGTTACAGACGATCATGAAAGTTGCCCTAGAGAATGGAAGGTCCTTGTTCTCATAATGTTGCTTTCTTAAAAATGCTCTAATGATCTTAGCTTGGGTCTGAGTTCAGAGGTTTCAGATACTTCTTTTAGCTTTCTGTATTGCATAAACTAGACGAGAGAAACTATGCTCTGCATCCAAAAATAGGTAGTCAGTACTGCTGATTTTAAGAACCAATTCTGACAGTACGTCCTGAGGATAATAGTTGTAGACTAAGGATTTCAGAGACACGTCATTTCCTGCTTGACTTGAGCTCACTCTGATTTTTTAGTAAAAGAAAGTCTTTTAACAGGCAAGAACCTAAGTCTAGATTTAGGGTATGCTATCTAGGACTTAAGAAAGACAATGTTTTATGCTTATATTCATCGTTAATAATAAATGATACATGTACATGTAACAGTTAAAACAAGAGACAGATGTTATGCGTGTCATGTACAGAGAAGGCCCTGAAGGAACTCCCTATCACACGTATTGTGTTGATGGCATCGTCAATGGTCCAATGGTCAATGGTAGCTCTTCATTCCATTTTCATGCTTAACTTTACTAGGACAAAACTATCAATTTTCTAATCATTGTGACGGTATTCAGCGGTGTGCGTTGCTTGGGAAGCTCCGTCATACAAGGAGTGGTAAGAACTTTGTTTCATTGCTAGTATGCATTATTAACTATGCTTTTCACTCCAGAGCCCAGATATCTAGCAGACTAATAGGCAGTTTTCATTGTTCACGTATCCACTTAATTGTTTTGCCCTTCTGTCTTAGTCTTCTTTCACATTCTTTGCAGGTGGCCACAGGTTACCATGCCAACTTTTAAGATTCTTGATTGTCAGTGGCTTAAACGGATTAGCATTGGCGAGGATTTGTCAAGAATCAGGTAGTTGACATTCCCTTGGAATATTTTCCAACTAGCATTTCCATGCCACTGGTATTCACTGTTAGGAGACTAATGGCTACATAAGTTCTATGCAAAAGCTTCCACCACCTTTGCCAAAGACAGAGAGACTTGGATACTTGTATATATTAGGAGAGACCTTGTCACTCAGGAAAGTTGAAACAAGAGATCTGAGTTGTTTATTGGATTGATTTCATCCAATTTATGCCAACAAATTTTGTCATTTCTTTTATGTCTTACATTCTTTTGTGTTTAAAAGCTGCTAAGTTCTTTTCTTGTCTTTTATTAGGGTAAAAGTGCCATGGCCCCTTGCAACAAGGGAGGTGCTTATGAGATCATTCGAATTGGACTTCCTCGAAAATGATACAATTATTGTTCTTCTGGGCACAGTAATATTTCTCTGAGCAAATAAACATAAGTCAGGGATACTAGTTGTGTTTTGCTGTTTTTATGTCTAGCTTAGAGTCTTAACATTTAATGTGTCTTGGCAGGCACCATCGGAGCTTAATGATGCCAATGAGAATGCCCTGGGTTTTACTATGCAAGAATTGCCCATGCCGGCTTCAAATACAGTTCGTATGGACCTTGCTGGGGGATTTATTTTACAGAGACAGAATTCTAATCAGAATTACTTTAGGTGCTGCAATGTGGCATTATACTCTTTTTCCTTCATGAGTTAGCTATTGTGCCCAATGTTATCCAAGATTTAGCACCCCTTATGTGCAATTTAGGCCAACCCACAGTCTGTTTGTTATGAGTGCAAGTTCAACTGTTAAAGCTAAAGTCTGATCTTCTGCAGGACAGTTTTAGATATGGATATTAAACTAGATTTTATTCCACCATGGATAATCAATTTT
The DNA here is from genome assembly GCA_011763485.2 of Isoetes engelmannii. Classification (NCBI taxonomy): domain Eukaryota; kingdom Viridiplantae; phylum Streptophyta; class Lycopodiopsida; order Isoetales; family Isoetaceae; genus Isoetes; species Isoetes engelmannii. The sequence continues at coordinate 2,890 of JAANSK020275869.1, forward strand.
ATCACCCGTCAGCTGGTTGGTCTCGGTTATAAACTTTATCAGAAGGTAATTTTCTATGCAAATTTGATAGTAATGCGCTTCCTGTCTTGACGGCAAACTTCTTTTGGCATGCAGACTGTACTTGCAGCTAGTAGTGGAGAAGGCAGCGGTAAAGTTTTCAGGTCATTGATAGAGAACGAATCAATGTACAGGCGAATCATGCTTGAACTCAAGGAAAGGGAACAGAAAAAATCAGCGCCCAAGAACAAACTGTCAGGTGCAGCTTTAGCAGGACAAACATACAGGGTAAATGCTGGTATGGAGAATCGCCGTGTTGTGCCACTTGATGAAACTCCACGTGAAATGCCGCTCGAAGGACCAGCTTGTAACTTAGAGGTACATGTTCTAACAACATCAGATTCAGTAGCCAGTTCTTCTCATGGAAACGTGGCAAGAAACTCTCAAAGGTTTGAGAAATCTCGATCGTTACTCTTAAAGCGTCTGGATCCAGAAGTGAAGCAGGCATTGAGGGTCTTAGATAACATGATAGCTTCCCTAGATTCATTGAAAACAGCATCTGCATCATCAACATCATCAAAACAAAAGGATACATTAGTTACCATGACTGAAACCAAAGAAGTCCTAAAAACTTGGGACTGTATAAACTCCATTGAGGAGGTGAAGTTCATTACCAGTCTGAATGGTGAAAGACATGCCGAAGGTGAGTCTGAACCTCATATTATAGAAGAGAAACACAATGAGAGGTTCTCTGTAAGTAAGTCAGGGAAATCTCAATTGGGAATATTGAAGGGCATACGGTGGAAACAATGGTTTCGGAAACCTCCGAGAAAAAAATAACAGGTTAGAAAGTGATTCCAAAATGTATATTTTTTCATCTTATTTATGCCGATGTTATGCATATTGTTGCAGTTGTGCAAGTTTTGCATATTTATGCCGATGTTTTGCATTAGCTAATCGCTACTGGATTATGGCTACTTTGTGTTGCATTGGAAGGCCAAATAGCATGTGTGCTAAACACGAGGCTTCAAATGATACACAACACACTTACACACTGCAGAAACAGTAAAAAGAGTCCGTGATAGGTACAGCACCAGTCGATGCTCAAGCACCAGAAGCCCAGAAGCTTTGTGCGAACTCAGGAGGAGTTAATTCAAACATTGGTTGCACATGTACTGTAATCCAAGGTGGGGTCGCTTGGTGGTTTGAGATAGGGGTCTGCATTCCTGTTTTCCAATGCTTCATCGTCACACTCTACTTTTTTAACACCATGAATACATTACAACGCTTACAATTGCAATGCAAGTGCATCTGGATGCAACAATGCCATGATCTTACTTCGGATGCTTTGAACCTTAGGCATGTTAGATATAAGGGTACGTTCTCATGGAGCATACCCAACTTGAACGGGTTGAGAGTAGTACTTGCGAGTGACCGAACTTGGATAGGGACGCTCGAAGTTGCCTTTTAAGGCAAATCTAGGGTCGTTGCACATAACACTTTGGCTTCTACTTGAGCTTCAAAATTTGAAGTCGGCTCACCCTCCATGGAACGTGCTCTAGTGCTCGTCATGATAGATGTTATGCAAATCATGGGCATTGGATATTTGTCCTACCTTGTATCGGCAGAATCTTCTGGAAAATTCCATATTCGACCATAATCCGCACGTGATTAGTATGAATCCGATTAGTATGAATCGTTAGGGAATATTAAACCCTTCAGGACTATCTTCAACTTGAACACTAGGTGGCTGAAGGATGAAGAATTTAAACGTCAATGTAAGGAAATTTGGATCGCAGAAAGTGACCATAAGTCCGGTATGGAGGCTGTGATCTCTTCACTGGCAGCCATCGAAAAATTTACTAAGGAATGAGGTAAGAATAGAGTAAGAGCCGAAAGAGAGAAACTGGATGCTTGATCTTGCAAAGGTTAGAAAGGAAGGAAGGGAGGAAGGAAGGAAGGAAGGAAGGAAGGAAGAATATTTTAATGTCGCACCACAAAGGCAGCGTCCCAAGGACGTGCGACCACAAGAACAAAAACAAGAACAAGAAGGGACCGAAGTCCCTAACCAGAACATGGACCGAAGTCCGTACAAACCAACGGAAACATAAATATAATCACCATCACCAAAAGCTCCTTGAACCGTAACCTCTTCACAGCTAGGCACCCAGACGCTCAGGGAAGGCGGCGCTCAGGGAAAGCACTCAGTGAAGGCCGATACTCAATGATAGTGTTAGAGAAAAGGGGATCATTAGAGAAATCCGGAAATTGGAAACAATAAAAGTTAAGGAGCAAAAACTAAGGCAGGCTTAAACTGGTTGCGGGAAGGGGATAGGTGTAATAAATTCTTCTTCAGGGCGGCAAGACAGAGAAAGCATTCGGCTACACTTACATCCCTACAGATGGAGGACGGTTCTGTTGTAAAGGACCCACAACAGATTAACAAAGTATTGTATAATCACTTCAAAGATTTCTTCGAGGAGAAAAGAGTGGCAGATCAATCAGGACTGCTTTGAAGATTTAGTCCTATCTAAAGTTCGCCCCAAAGTTTCGCAAGAGCAAAGACAGTTACTGGATTGCCCCTTGAGTTTTCAAGAGATCCAGGATGCTACTTTCATGTTGACAAAGGACAAGTCTCCTGGACTTGATGGAATTCCGGCAGAATTTTTTCAACAATGTTGGGATTGGACCGGACCTTTCGTATATGCCGCATACCAGGACTTTCTTCAAGCAGGTTGCCTTGACAAGAGATTGAATACTAAATGTATCACCTTGATCCCCCAAGATTAAAGAACCGAAAACGATAAATGATTGGCGACCAATCACTCTGCTGTCGTCCTTCTATAAAATCGTAGCAAAGGCTTATGCAGAAAAGGTGAAACCTATTTTGCAGGAGCATATTTCTGAAATGCAATCTGGTTTTCTCCCAGACAGAAGCATTCTTAGTAACATAGCAGCGGCGTTTGAGGGCTTACACTGGGCTAAGAAAACTCAACAGAAGGTAATTTATTTAAAGCTTGATTTTAAGAAAGCTTACGACAGTGTGAGCTGGTCCTTTCTTGAAAAGATGCTTCTTTCTTTTGGCTGTGGGGACGGTTTCACTTTAGCAGTAAGGAAGTTATTGATTTCCAGCCATTCCACGGTGGGAAACGTCGCTAATCTGTGGGAGAGGTATTAGACAGGGCTGCCCTCTAGCCTCGTTTTTGTTTAATATAGTGGCCGAAGGTCTATCTCAATTGATAGTCTCCGCAGTAAAGGATCATGTTATTGCCGGCCTGGAGATGTTTGATGGTTCTCAGCAAGTGTGCAATCAATATGCGGATGATACCTTGTTTCTAGAGGCGTCAGAAGATAACTTGTCGAATGCTAAGGTTTTATTAAACTCTTTTTCCTTGGCATCGGGTTGCTTTTTGAACTGGGAAAAATGTGCCGCGTTATGGCCTTTGGAGGAGCCTCTGCCTGTAGTTGAACAGGATTATCCTTGGAAATTCATCCCACAGGGCGGTTCCTCTAAGTTGTTGGGTATCCTAGTAGGTATCAATAGATCGGTAGAAGAATTTTGGGACGAGATTCTCTTGGGCCTTGATAAACACTTAAATTGGTGGAAGGTTTCTAAATTATCCTTGGCAGGCAGAATAGCAGTGGCCAAATCTGTGCTAAGTAGTACACATGTATACGCAGCATCAGTTTTGTTAGCTCCTGCAGGTATTGTGCAAAGGCTAACGAGGTCTGTTCGGAACTTTATTTGGGGAGGAAATGAAGAAGGGGCGGACTGTAAGATAGCCTGGAAGAAATGCTGCATTTATAAGTTGCACGGGGGATTGGGTATGGTATATTTTGCTCTACATAGCAGGATTTTAGTGTGCAAGATCATCTGGTAGCTACTGAACAATAAAGTAAACTCTCCTGATCTGCAATTGATATATCAATCATTGCTTCATTGCATCCCGTGTGGTAAAGTCTGAGTACGTGCAGAGCTTCCGTGGGCTTTGTTTTACGACTTAAGAGCCTACAAAGGAGCATCCCCTTTTCTAAAAGGTTTATGAGAGGCATTGGAGACAATTAAGAGCCTGTGGGGACTAAGTGTTGAAAACTGTCACTCGGTGGCAATGCCCGTTTGGTGGTTGTCTATTACAACATCCTAAACCGTTATTCTCACTAGTAGATGTAAGAAATGTGAGGAGAATATCATCATCAGGTGTGAACTATGTTAGGGATTGGTACTTTCAAGGATTGATGATGTCCTGGTATGAGTTTCAAAGAAAGTTTAACCTCCGGATACATGACAAGAAGGTTTGGGAGTTGGTGGTGGCACGCATTCCATTGTACGCCAAGCCTATGGTGGGTAGTTTTATCGCGTTTTATAGCTCTCTGGGGAAAGGTCCTTTTATTTCCACATGCTATAGATTGCTTCACCATAATGAAATGTTACAGCTACCTGCTAAGTGGAACACTCAGCTAGAGGCACATCAACTCAAGCGATTATGGAATAGTATCTGGAATGAGTGTTCTTCCCCCATGCGTGAATACTCTATTATGGCAAATAATCCATAGAGTCCCAAGGGTGAACCATCTGGTGAGCAAGTTTGTATTGGACTTGCAACCTGAGTGTCCTATGTGCCATATGGCAGAGGAGACTATCGAACATTGTTTTATTCAATGTCCGGATATTCAGGCCATTTGGAGTAGAGTTTTGGATGCTCTCGACTGTACTATATCAGTCAGAGATGTTATTTTAGGGCTCTACCCGCCAGAGTGGAGCTCCTTGAAGTGACAAGTAGTTCATGTTTGCAAGTCGTGGCTGCTGTGGATTTTGTGGAAGAGGAGGAGATTAATGGTCTTTTCCCAAGAGTCTGTCCATCCGGCTAAGATCTTAAATATGCTGAGATCTAAGCTGGAGAAACAAAGGGTTGTAATGGAGGATCGGAATCTGACCCATCAATTGGGTGTAATTTTGATATAATAGAAAATGTATAGGCTATGCGTTTCTCTCCTGCATTCTCGTATCGAGATGTAGTTGTTGTAAACGACATAGCCATTTGATGTACCGTGTATTTTTTCATTTCAATAAAAGTCAATCTTTCAACAAAAAAAAAGGGGGGGGGGGAGAGGAAAAGGAAGGTTACTGTTACACAGGAAATGTCACCAGTATTTGTAGTCACATGCTATTTTTTCCAGTCTAAACTTCAAAATGAGGACCAAATTGATTAATCTAAGAGCTATGTGATCTAGTTTGTCCATTCAGTAATCAACTTCACAACATGACTATTAGGAAAATTTGAAGCCTTGGTGCTTTAATAATGGCATCACCCCTTTCAAACAATGTCATATAGAGATCCAAGATAATTCCATCGGAAGTAGTACATGTAATGGCCTTACACATTTATTTTTCTTTCTACAAGAAATTTATCGGCACAGCCTAACCATAATCTGAAGCGTTTCAACATAGTCAAATCCAATGGCTAAGATTGCACGAGCTCAAAATTGCCCACGTTATGTCAACCTGAGGTACCTCAGCTGTCCACATCATTTGGTCTTGATCATCTATCCACAGCATCCGATCTTGATCATCCAGAAGCTTCTAGAACATTCCATTCTTACTTCTAGAGGATTTCATCTTCATTTAACAAAATAATGTGAGAATGCACTGTGGGTTGCCCTTGCAATTGTGTTGTAGATGGAGTCTACAAGCTAAGCTAATGATATGTGAAAGATGCTTACGAGCTCGGATATGCTAGTCACAAGCAATGGATAGATGATATAGCATCTTCCATCTCATAGCAAGAAACAAGTTTCTACTATTAACTCAAATGCCCTCTCTTCAAGTATTAATTACCTGTTGAATTCAATAACGCAAGTCTAGTACGTTTCTTTGAGCAATAAACTTTGAGTATTTCCTTTGGTTTCCATGGGATAACTTGTATATACGAGTATTTCTTTAAAGTTAAGTTAATCTTAGGAAAGTTATTCAATTATTAAATATGGCTGATAACAAGAGATTGCCCGTTACAACATACATGGATCTGGTTCAAACCAAATATCCCAGATTGCCCTGTCGCTATCGAAACTTGTCAAGAAAGCCCAATTTGCAGGAAAATGGCCAAATATATCTTGATTTCATCTTTTCTGCAGATGCTATTGTATGGGAACTGAAGAAGGGGAGAGTTTTTCGGTTAATCCGGTGGTGCCCCACGGCCAGCGATAACTGGAAGCGGGTTACCAGATTAACCGAAAAACTCGACCCTTCTTTCGTTCCCCATCAATATAGAAACATGGAGGCAAATCTGCTCCCCCTTTTCCTGCTCCATCAAGCCGCACAGGGCCGGCTTAGGTTGGGCGCACAGAGGCGCTTAGGTTAGGTGGTTTGCATAGTTTTGGGATTTTTTTTTCTCTATTTTTGTTGGAGCATTCGAGCGGCAAAGCAGCGCCTCTTTGTGGCAAAGATCCTATTTCAGGATTAAATTCAAACAGGTGGAGAAGCGCTAGAGTTCTCTAAGGGGATATAATTCAAAAACTCTGTTTGTGGAAGTGATTCAGGAGCGAAATGTGAAAAATCTATCTATTTATTTTGTTACGGGTTCATAGCTGCGCTTCCAAGTCAGATCCTATGATAGCCTTTTGTTTTTCAGAGTTGTCCTTCTATTTTGCATGCAAATCTGAAAAGGTTTTGTTTCGTTGTTTTTGGTTCCCTTTTGGATGAAATCAAGCAGGATTTATGTTGGTTTGAGTGGTCCTGCATTTGTCGGACTTGAAGAAACTACTCCAGCGGAAGAGGCAAGTTCCTGAGATTATTTTGCACGCACTGGATAGGGGGATAAGAACAGTTGGGCGGAAGCAGGGTATTGTTAAAAAAATAGTGAAATAAAGAAACAAAGTCACTTGCTTAACCAGTCGTCCGGATTTGGGAGACCCTACTTCCATTCCATATTGTAGGGGAGGCTGACACGTGTCAGCAGTAGAATGCATGCCAGGGCATAAATGCGGTCCTGCTTTTATATTGTTACCAAAAGGGCTTTTCTAGAAAATGGCCTACGAAGCATGTCTATGAAAATGATGCGATCTCTTAAGACGTGATATATACCTTCCTTAGAGCTTACTTTTCTGCCGTAGTCTAATCCTGGATCCTTACATTGTCTAGCCTAACATTTTGAGCTCTCCAAATGACACATTTATAAGGTAGAATTTCATGTTGTGGTGGAAATTATCCAGGCAGACAAAATGAAAGCTAATAATTATGTAAATTGGCGATCGCAAGAATGTTATTCGGTCCAATTGAATAACATATTTTCCTGCCTTCAAAGGAATACCATGGCAAAAGTGTATTTGATTTGAATTCAGTCCATAAATTTTTAATGCCACGGTTTTATTGCTATCACAATAGAATCGACATTCCTTGGATGGGGACGCCTTTCCTCGCAACTCTTATTTATACTGCCTCTTCTCTCATTTCTATTTATCGACGTTCTCTTGAGCTCCTTTCATTTCTTCTCTATCTGGCTCCACAAGTTTCCCGCTCCCTTCTCCCTTCTTCAACTTGTTATCGTTTCTGTGGTTTTCGGATAGTCTATTGCTGGATTTTGGTTTATTCACTGATGTGGCCTAGTCGCCTTCTACCTTCTATTTCTTGTGTTGTCTCATATGTCTGACCGTGGCATTGTAGCCTCTAAGACCGTATTTACTATTCAGTTTTTCTCGGCGTGGTAGTGTAGCCTTCGAGGTAGTACTAATCGGATATTTCCCCCGGCGTGTCATTCCGCGGACAGTTTCCGATTGGTCGACTGTTATTTCTTACTCGGCGTGTTACTGAAGCCTCCGAGCTTCATTTGACACTATAATGCGTTTTCTTAGGCATCTCTCTGATGGGTCATTCTCCTTTTTTCAGCTTTGATATTTCCAAGGTTACTTTTGGGACACTTCGTTGTCAGGGTGCGCGGGGTCGAGCTCACCCAAGAGGGTACCTCGCCATCATGTTTGTATCGAAGCATTTCTCGGCTGATGCATGCCGGGATACGGAGATGGAACACAGATAGATGAGATTAACCAAAAGAATTATTTATCACGGGATTAACAATACAAAATCCTATTTTTCTATTAGATCAGAATATTAAAATTTTGAAATTGTATAGTTGAGCTTTTTAATGGGAGAGATAGAAAAACTTTTTTTTTTTTTTTTGTTGAAGGATGTCAGACTTTATTGAATCAAAGAATCCAGTACAAGTATAAATGCAAAGACAGGAATAATATCTCAGCAGATAAGCAGAAACCCGCTGAGTGAAGCAACCTGCCTAAGCATAAGAGCGGACATCCAAATACTCCTCAAAGATCAATCGCTTCTTACGAGGGGCGAGGAACAATGATATGACTTAGCAATGTGACCTTGAGCTTCTTGGAGAATATGATTATCTGCCACATCCAAACCTTTGAA
>JAANSK020275880.1:0-11311 GCA_011763485.2 Isoetes engelmannii
GGGATCCAGGAGAGGATATGGGATCTGGGGATCCCAATGCTCTCCAGCTTCGTACCACCTAAGGCGGTCGTCGAATGCGTTAAGCGCGTGCATTGCTAATGCAAGAAGGGGGAAAAAAAATAGTTTGATAAAATTGAATGATTCTGTTAAAAATAAGGGAGTGCTTTGCTACTAACTATTCTAGCAAAAGCAAAAAGAAATGACAATTATAGGATTTTTCCACGAGGAAGGAGACCCTGACTGAATTTATTTATCACACCACCTAAATTCAATTTTTAAGGATATCTTATTATCAACTGAACCAAAATTCAAGTTCATCCTTAAAACATATTCTAAAACAGGCTCTGGTAAACAGACTCATTGTTGGAGCATCATTCTAAGAAACTCGTTTAGAATATCGCAGTTAAGAAAAAACTCCCACAATACAACATGGATCCTAAAAGTTTAACTTATAGAGCTCACAGTGCCAGTACGCTTATGAACATTTTTTTTGCTAATAAAAAAATTATGGTGGGGCACTCATATTTGTGGAAGACAGTAGTGTATGCAATGTAGGTGCAATGATAGGATAACCTCTAGATAAGCATAGTCGGTCCAGAAGGGATTATTCATCATTGTATACAGAAAACGGATGGAGTTTCATATTGGTACATTTGCCGAGAAAAATAATAAATAGTCTTTGACATATTTCTTGTATATAAACCACAGAAGGGGGGAAATGACCCTGTTAAATGCTCAGGTCTGCAATGCCAAAGATTCTAAGGTCAGCAATGCGTAAAAAGCAAGTGGACGTCTAAAAAATGTAATCAAGGAACATAAAAAATTGACTCACCAAAAATAAGTCACTTTTCCAATTCGATACTGGAGATGAACAATCAGAGAGACATACTCTAGTTGTTTAATGCATAAAGTTCCTTTTTGAAACTGCATCCTTTACTCCTGCATGTTTCTATCATCATCTGTAGCTTCCTTAACATCGACGGTAAATTCATATTCCTGGTCACAACCAAGATATGCATCACACATGAAATACAGTTTGTATGTTTTCTTCCCAACCTCAGAAGGAGCCGTGAAATCCAACTTCACTTTAGCTTTCCGTTGCAAAGAGACACGCTTGATTGCTAACAATAGGTTCTCCTTGACATCGCCAACAACAAGCCACCAACCTTCCTCCTTTAGCTTTGGAAACCTTGGGGCATCTACAGGACCAACCTCCGGTCTTCCTTCTAGATCCCGCTCCAGTGTAACTTGCAGAACAATCGATTCCCCAGTTGTAATATCATCATTGTCAAGAACGTCAAATGCCAAGTCAATGTTTGGAAATCTGTTGCACACTCGTGCAATATCATTCAATTGGGCCTCGCTGACCTGTAAAAGTTCTCTCCGCTCATCATCTTCCATTTCTGCCAAATCGAACACCGATTCAATACTTTTTCCAGCATAGTCCTGACACTTTGCTGCTAGTTCTTTTGTAAAATGGGGAAGCTGCATCAGTGGTGAATCCCGATCCCAAAGGCCCTGAGTAACCATTTGGCTCAGCTCCATAGCTACAAGTGCAGGATTCAGCCAACCACTACTTGAGACGACATCAACCATTGCTTGAAGTAGCCTGCTTGCGTCAACCAGCACTTCCTTTTGATCCATTGCAAGATTTCCTGACACAGCATGCCGGGAAAAGTGAGCTTGGAGTAGAGCATTAGCTTTGATATTAGGATCAGAATATTTTGGCTTGTCTACTGAAAACCGTTGATGGTTTATAAGCCTCCTAATAAGTTCGTCTTCTCCAGGCCGACTTGGAAGATTCTTGAATTCTGTCGCTGAAGCCAGGATTTCAAGAAGCCCCTTCAACTTGGTCTTTGGAGTAAGCAAATTGCTAAACAGCTCTATGGTTGTATAGCTGATGTAGTAATATGCAGCAATCATACCAAGATTGAGAGGTGACAAGTCCATATCATCCTCAATAGTCAAACATTTACTGGATGCCAAATCAGCAATTGTCGTCTCAACAAGCTCAGAAAGATGGTCTGATAGATGCCGATGAGTAGTACCATTAAGAGCGTAATAATTGGGATTCTGTGTCAAGCGACGATACATGAAGGTCCATGTAAGATAATCCACAGCATCCTGTTTATTTTCAATTGTTCGGACTACCACCTCAGCATTCATATGATCGTGTAGAAAATGGCCCAAGTGGCTCTCTACTGGGAATGGTTCAAATAAAAACTTTCTGTAGTATTCCTTCCGAGGTGCATGACATAAGATGATACACACACCGGAGCTATCAATTAGCGGCCGACTAGCTCTGCCCATCATCTGTAGAAGATCAGTAATCGGATAATCAGTGTGGGCATTTTCCCGGCCATCATAGTACTGGGTCCCCATGACCACCACAAGATGTGCCGACAATGTCATGCCCCAACACATAGTGCTGCTGGCAACACAAACCTGTATCGCTCCTGCTTCAAACAGGTAATTCACAATATCTTGTTCCCGCACACTTAATCCTTCATGCAGGTAACCAATTCCCTTATCTAAGGTGTACTTAAGACTCTCTGACGTCACCTCTTCCAGAGCACGAGCCACAACATCCTTTTCACAATGGAATTTTTGTGCCTCTGCTGTTGCATATATATCAAGATCTAGAGCAGTAAGTTGAGCATGTTTGCGAGTAGGAACAAACAACAACGCTGGTTTTCCTCCTTTTGCATGCTGCAATATAGATGTGTATGATGGCTTTGTCATTGCCTGCATCCTGGCCTCAAAATTTGCTATGTCTACACCTTGAATGTGCACTTCAAGTGGAACAGGACGCACTCCAGGAGGAAAGTTGAAAAGGCCATGAGAACTTGCTCCTATCCATTCTCCAAGATCCTTAGCATTTGCAAGTGATGTTGATAAAGCCACAATTCGAATGGGATTCTCTATCTGGCTTGAAATGTACCTCATTCGTGAGACAATAACCTCCAGAACTGGGCCATTTTCCCCTCCAATCAAATGCAGCTCATCCACCAGAAAAAGACTAACCTGTTGCACATTTTTCCGCTGTTTCCAACGCCTTGACAGAACATCCCACCTCTCTGGTGTACTTATGATTATTTGGCTCCTTTCAAGCCGCTTCACATCTATTGCTATCTCACCAGTAAGCTCTTCAACACGAACACCCTCCAGATGTTTGAACTTCTGTTCCCAATCCCGAAGGCGCTCCTTAGCTAGAGCCTCTACTGGAGCAATGTAAACACAATGTCCATTGCCTTTCTGAAGCATCCTCAAAATTGCAAACTCTGCACATATAGTTTTCCCACTTCCAGTAGGAGCGGCAACAAGGACATTGTCATCTGAATTGTAAAGAACTGTAAATACTTGTGTCTGGATGGGATTGAAATGCTTGAAGTTCTGATACAGTGCTTCATATTTAGGATTACGCAATGCAGTCACGGGAAGTGGTTGGAGATCCAACAGCTCCGTTGGTGGTGGATACTTTTCAGGAAGAATAAGATGACGAAATGATACAGGAAGAACTGTTTCGGATTTCAGCCAACGGTCAGATACCACACGAATGAAGTAGTGTGGCGGAAGAGGCTCACAAATTGGTACAGTAAAACTGAGATGGTGATCCTCCTCAACATATTGCATTTTCAGAAGAAAGTACTCATGATGAAGTATACTTTCACCATCATTGTCCTCCACTATTATCCAAAACGGCTCCACATAGCCATGGACTTTTTCATCCCACTGAAAATCTGGTGTGATCTCCATGTCAACTTTCAAGACTGAACGTGTTATTGGCTGGACATGGGCAATTAAATCCAGTTTTGGAAATTGGTGAATAAGCTTGTGAATTGTTTTCCCCATTTTTGGAAATCGAATTAGCTCTCCTATTTCCTGGGCAGACAAATCATAATACCGTTCCCATGTCAAATCCTTTCTCTCAATCCTGCTAAGTATGTCATTTGGTATCCCTTTGAATTGTCGCAGAGGAGTTTGACTGTTCCACATTCGACGCTGGACCATCTTGCAAAGTGTTAGCGCCTTCTCTGCCAATTGTGCCCAGCCACGTTTTAACACAATTTCAAACAATGCTCTCATCAATCTTCCTGCACTCTGCAAAGAGAAGGACAAGTCAAACATACTTATTCCCAACTCCAAAAGTATTGATTGCAAAGAAAAAGTAATACCTGAGTAATAAAGACCATATCAGAATTCAGTGAGAGACCTTCAAGCTTCAATTGTGAAATATATGCCTGTAAAAGAACGTTAATTTTTGCAGAAGGCTCCTCCAAACTCTCTTTCACTGGAATAGGGACTCGATCCAGAAGTTTTGCCAGCTCCATTTTCTCTTCTTCCCGGACCATGACATTCTTGAATTCCTCACTTTGGGAGAATAAACGACAAAGCTCTATGTCTCCCATAGTTGGTTTTAAATGCTCATTATATGTTGCCATGGTGCCATGTGTTATATAATAATAACTGGCAATACGGCCCAAATCTGTCACCTGAAAGTACCCACTTTTTCTATCGTACTTTATCAAATTTGTTTTGTCGAGTATGGTTGCCGCAGTATGGATCTGAATCACCAACCCAATAAGACGTTATTACCAAAACCGTTATCTGTTAATAACTAAAAACTCCTATCTTCTAAAGCTTTCTCAATGGCTAATGTATTCCTGCTATAAGTGTCAGCCATTGAAAATCGGACTGTATATTATTATTGTAGTTGTATTATTATTGTAGTTGTATCTTCGCAGCAGTCAATAAAACCTAACGCTTCAAAAGGTGCCCAGATAGACAGAGAAAGAAGGCAATCATATGGAGAAAATTAGCTAAACTGAAACTTTAAGATAAAAACGTAACCTAACAAGAAGAATGTACTTACCAAATCTGCCCTGCGCTCCTGAAGCTGTTTATCCTTATCCAGTGCATCAACAGGGAGACCGTAAAGGATGGGGTTACGCAGCATTCTTATATATAGATAAGTGTAACACAACCATCTGCATGCTTCATTTGCATTTTGTACTGTTCCCAAGACAATCTCAGCATTCAAATTGTCTGGCAATCTTGAGATATATTGACTCTCAATAGGCAGCTGCTGATTCATTAATGAGAGGTAATAATGCAGCTCACTATTGCCAGTAATGATGATACCATCTCCATATGTATCGAACTGAGGACGTCCTGCTCGACCAAGCATTTGCATAACATCCATAGGACTTAACTCAGTCCAAGCTCCTTTTTCTGGGTTATAAATTTGTGTTCCTTTGATAATGACAGTATGTGCTGGAAGATTCACACCCCAAGCAAGAGTTGCTGTAGAAACTAATACCTGAATATGTCCATCTGCAAATAGATCCTCCACTAAAGTACGATCCTTCCTTGCCATGCCCGCATGATGAATAGCAAAACCATAAGGAAGTAAGTCCTTGAGATCATTGTTCTTTACTGGTTCAGTCTCAGTCTGCAATATTTCACGGCTCGCACTGTCTTCTTTCAAAAATTTTCCAAGGGTATCATTCCCAAGTGCCGTGTCACGAATAAACCGAGCGGTCTTAGCAGTTTCCTTCCTCGAGTGAACAAAGACCAATATCTGATGCTTGCCTGCAACCTCCATTACTTTTTCATAACATATCTCATTCATAAGCTGAAACCTTTGGAGTGGCTTTTTTACGGTTATTCCAATAAATTGCTGAGCTAAAGGACATGGACGGTAGCTATTGTCAAAATAGAACAACCCCCTCTCCTTATCAACCCTCAAAACCATTGCCACATCTTCATAATTCGGCAAGGTTGCAGACAATCCTGCAAGTCTAATGTGCTCCATGGTTGTCTCAATTTGCCTTAGGGTCCTTGCAATAATGCTTTCCAACACAGGCCCACGGCTATCATGCAACAAGTGTATTTCGTCGATAATGAGCAACTTCACAAGCTGCGTGTACGTCCTATCACCTGACTTGCGAGTTATGATATCCCATTTTTCTGGTGTTGTAACAATTATTTGAGTTTCCTCTATCTGCTGCCGAGACATACTCTGATCTCCAGTCAGCTCGCCTACCACTATTCCATATGATTGAAGCCTCTTTGAAAAATTTCCTACCAGCTCAGCAACTAAAGCTTTCATCGGTGCAACGTAGACAACCTTAAACTGACTAAGATCAAAAGAACCATCGCTCCTTCGACACAGACCAAGCTGCTGAAGTATGGCAAGCATAGCAACATTCGTCTTGCCAGCTCCTGTTGGTGCACATAGAAGCAAATTTTCTGGAGTAAAAAGAGCCGTTTCATAAACTCTGCTTTGCACCCTGTTAAGAGTCTTCATGCCCTCAAACGCAGCCTGAGCCCAGTCAGGCATCTGTGAAATTTTAACTAGCTCTTCTCCTTCAGCCATTGGCTTTGGCTTCACTGCAGGTACATACACTTCCTCATACCCTTTCTTTGTTGCCCTGTATGTTCCTGGTGGCAATTCACACTTCTTGTTGGCCATGAACAGGCCCCCTTTCTCAAAAGCCAGGTCTCTAAGATCAAGCATTTGCCGTTGTCCTTTTACCCATCCACCTTCATCGACCCCTTCGTTTTCATTTCGCCTGCTTCTTTCCCCATCATCCCTCAATTTCCTGGCCTCCTCTCTAATACTGCGCTCCAAATTCTTCTGCCGCTCTTTTGCTGTTGCTCTTGTTGCATGAAGTTGCTCAAGAATACTCAACAATGCTGGTCCCCCTTGGCTCATTTCTTCTTCTATCTTCTTCCGTTCTTTTTCATCTTCTGATCTTGCAAGGCGAGTACACCATACCACCTTTAGCCTGTTCTTTAACAGCAACTTGATTAAATCGAACTTGTCATAATCTAGAAGCTTCACTAACTCATTCTCTACCTTGTGGTCATCTCCTTCTGCTAATGTTCTTAACACATCTTCTGCAAGTTTCTGACTCCTTTGTGGATCAATATCCTGATGTGCTTGTGAAATCTTCCGCTGTAGCCAATAGGCATCAACATCCTGAACGTTTAGACCCTCATCCCCTTCTTCCATGTCTTCGTCATCAATTCCCCCCATCTGCATAGCCTGAGCTTCATGGGTTTCCTGGCCATCTTCATCTGGATCACTCTCATCATGAACTTCATCCAAATCACTTTCTTCATCTTCTTCTTCCTCCTCAAATTCCACTGCCACCCCTATGTCATCATCAAGGGCTTCACCTGCTGCCCCCGTGCCGCCATCCCCAGCATCATGGTAATCAACAATCATCTTTCCAATATCCACAAGCTGAGTAAATTTCTCCTGTGACATGGTGTTGAGAAGCTTCTCAAGTTCCTTCTTCTTATCTTGGTCCTTCACTTTATCATTTTTCAAAACTACCAAGACTTCATCCGCAGCTCCACGCAAAATGTCCTGAGGTTGATCCCCAAACTGCTGCTGTATAGTGCTCAACAAGGCCTCGTAAGCCGCCCTTGTTTCCTTGGTTTTTGGCCTGTACATGCCATCATCTTGAATAGACAAAACACTGTCCTCCTGCAAACCCCTTTGCCGCTTGCTAGGTCTTCTAGCACCATCATCAGCAGGCTTTTCTTTCTCTTTGAGCTCCCGTTTTTTCTTCGCCTTGGCAAGTTTTTCTTCGAACTCCTGAGGCCTACCATGGTAAACCCTATCACCAAAGCGTTTAGGATCGATCTTACCCCAAAGGCTTTCCGGTTCGCCGGTGGGCTCGTGGGTATCTCGAGGCCTGGTATCTGTCGTAAGGACGAGGCTGGAATTTGCCCTGTACTCGTACTGCTTAAATCTGGCATGAGCTTCTGCTCCTCCTCCAAGATGCGCCATCTCTTCTCGGCTGCAGGTTTTTGCTGCTAACAAACCCTATTTATATTTTTCGTTATAGCGGTGAACTACCCTTTTCAAAAGGCAAAACTTCATGTGAAGGGTTTATCGATTGGTCCATGTCGTATTGGTATTAGCCTAGACTCCCCGTTTTACAGGGAAAACTTCATGTTGTGAAGGGTCTAACTAATGTTAATATTCGAACAGGCTAAATCCTGTTTTAATGGCTAAATCGTGGCCCGAAACTAGAATATGCCATCTTAGGCTAAATCCTAGCCGTCGTGATCGTGATGGAAACTCTAAAACTGGAATACCAACATAGAAAATATACCTAAAACAATAAGCTCATTCGTTATACGTAAAATTCGGGTAGACAACATTTTACTCCCATCTCGAATCACGTGAAGACACGTGGCAGTTATTCTTTTCTCGGAATGTGGCCTCGACGTTTAGCGGGCTACAGAATTTATTCCAGAATGTAGTGTAAGGTCTTTAGCACTGGTTTTCTACTTCATATTTTAGCACATGTTTTCTACGATTTGTAGCACATGTTTTTTTATTCTATCATCAGCACAGTTTCTTCACACAAATTGAGAATGCTCTCAATCTTACCTCTGCATGATAACTTTCTTCAAAAAAAAAAAAAAAAAGCGCTTCAGGCGATGATTCTACATGATTCTACAGTATACATACAATGTCCTCAACATGAAGATACTACACAAGAAAAGCACAATTTTTTTGCACAGATTGAGAATGCTCTCAATCTTACCTCTGCATGACAACTTTCTTTATCAAAATATGGAAATCTCTGCTTCAGGCAAAGATTCTACAATATACAATGGCCTAAACTTGAAGATAGTACAAAATTACAATAAAAGCTCCAAGAAATCCATGTAATGTCCCTGAAATCCAGGATAGAAGACGTCGGATCCACAAACTCCCTTCACAAACTCGTTACATTAACGCCTGCCAAAAACCAAGAAGCACAGCCAAAATGCTCCAAAAATTGCCAAAATGCTCCAAAAATCACTACAACATCTCCTGAAGCCGCTGCAATCCAGCACCTAAGCACTTGCGCACAAAAGATGGTCGATCGACCTTAGCGCCAACAAAAATCACCTTGGCGCCATAGCCAGAGCTCTGGCCAGCCGAAAGAAGATGAGAGAGAGATAAAAGAATGGCGTGCCAGAAAGTTACCTACCCGAATTTCACGTTGGGCAAATGGCCCGGAGGGTCATTTTTTGGGCCTGTCAAAGGGCCATCCGCCTAACAACGTCGGGCCCTTTTCCAAACCCGAAAAATGGCCCTCTGAGCCATTCCCCTATACATAATGGTTAATCCTCATGAATACAAAAATACAACCTTAATCTAGTTTTCACACCAAAAAGCAATGAAAAAGATTACTAGCAAAAGGCTCTTTGGGAATCTAACCAAACATCTCCACATAGCCAAAATATTGTAATCATACCTGGCATCCTCGTGTGCACTCTGGAAGGCCTCTAGCATTCTAATTTTTGCAACCTGCAAGATCTAGACCTTCCATTCATTCTATTCTACTACATGTAATCAACCCCTCCACAAAATGAAATGTGATCTCAAACTATAACTCACTATCGTAAATAAAAACAATACAAGTGTGATGGCGCCATCACTTCACCAACATATTTTCACTCGGGCCTGATCGGTTCAGCTTATGGCTATCACTATGTTCGAGAGACCTCATGGTACAACCTTATTGGAGTCTGTACAAGCATCTCTCCCCTCGGATCCATTAGATCAAGATATCTTTTCACATCTTGGCTCAGCATCCTCTTTTCGGCAAATGCGGACAGATTATGATCATTTTGAGACACGGGATGGACTTCTTTTTCACGATGGACTCTTATATGTTCTGGATGGTCCCCTAGACTTCAGGTTCTTCAGGCTTGCCATGACTCCCCCATGGCCGGACACTTTGGAGTAGCCAAGACTCTTGAACTCATTAGTCGAGACTCTTGGTGGCCTGGGCTCTGTCGTTTTGTTGAGGTTTTCATTCGTTCCTGTGATATCTAAAGCGAAGGTTCTGAGACATCTTCCTCATGGTCTTCTTCAGCCATTGCCTATTCCAAATGGACCTTGGAAGAGTATCTCTGTGGATTTTAGTCCAGAACTGCCGCTCTCTCGGGGTCATAATGCCATCATGGTCGTCGTTGATCGCTTCTCCAAAATGGCTCATTTTATGCCTTGTAATATTACCATCACCAGCGAGGGCATAGCTTATCTTTTCCTTCGTGAAATAGTTAGACTTCATAGATTGCCAGACATTATCGTCAGTGATTGAGGACCTCAGTTCGTCGCAGGCTTTTAGAAGAGACTTTTGGAACTATTACATATCGACCACTCTTTGACATCTGGTCATCATCATCCAGAAAGTAATGGGCAAGCAGAGTGCATTAATCATGGAGCAGTATCTAAGATGTTTTATCAGTTATCAGCAGGATGATTGGGTCAATTGGCTTCCATTAGCTGAGTTTGCCTATAATAACTTAGTACATGCCTCCATTGGCCAGACCCCATTCTTTCTGAACACTGGCCAGCATCCGCATTGGTCTTTTGATACCATCGGATCCGACTTTGTCAATCCTAGTGTTGAATTTCGATTTGAGAAACTTTAGGCTTTTCAATCAGATCTTCAGCACCATCTTCTTCAGGCACAGAAATGCTATCGACATTATGCTGATCTACATCATCAGGAAGCTCCTGCTTTTCATGTTGGTGATCTTGTCTAGCTCCTACTCAGGGACCTCCCTACTACACGTCCCTGCAACAAGCTTGACTATTGTCGCCTTGGCTTATTGGATCACGGCTTAGGTTAGTGATGTTGCATTTAGGCTTGAGCTGCATCCAGCTGTTCGGATACACTTAGTCTTTCATGTTTCGGTACTGGAACCATACATGCCTAATCCCTTTCCAGATAGAGCTCCGCAGCCGCCACCACCAATGGAAATCGATGATCATGAGGAGTTCGAGGTTCGCGAGATTCTGGACTCTAAGTTTCTCCGTCGACGACTGTATTACTTTGTTGACTGGAAAGGATACTCTCCAAGTGACCGGACCTGGGAACCTGCCGAGAATTTGAGCAACGCTCCTGACAAGATTGCAAAATTCCACCAACGGTATCCGAACAAGCCAAGTCCAAGTTCCAGCTCCAGCTCTGAGGACTCGGCGTCGTCGTAGGAGGGGGATGGTGTGACGACCATATGGATATTCGTACTATACGAGCATTATACTCATATGTACAAAAGATGGTTGTGACGTTCCCCGTAAGTATACGGGTATAAATACCGTATCATACGTGACACGTCACCGACCTATGCCCCAAGAGGTACTTGTTATGTTAACATGTTAATTTAACTTGATATGTTAACATTAACATTGTACTAACATGTTAGGATTGTTACACTTAATTACTTAATGTGGTGACACTTAATTAATTAAGGTGGTGACACGTGGCCCAATCGAAGGGCCAGG
>JAANSK020275891.1:0-11311 GCA_011763485.2 Isoetes engelmannii
CAACAAAATCATAGAAAAACCATGTGAAAAAACGTATAAAAATCTAAAAGCAACCCCCTGTTATTATGCTAGATATTAACATGGCAATTGAGTTAATGCTAGACATGGAGATCGTCATGCAAGAAATTATTTTGGGAATAATTATTATCTACAAACACATGGAGCATCCTAAGGTTTTAGGCATTTGTGAAAGTATCCGGACCTTTGTGTCAAGTTTAATTTATGGGAATTCTAAGGTGGAATTTTAAGATGTTCTTTTGCTAGTTCCGTTAAAATTTTGATTAAGCTTGTGAACTCTTTAGAGGAGGTAGGAACAGCTATTATAACATAATAGCTAGTCTAGAACAAAATTTTATAGCCTAAAGGGCTGGACTTGAAAATTTTTAGCCTAAAGGGCTGGACTTGAAAAAATTTTAACCTAAAGGGCTGGACTTGAAAATTTTTAGCCTAAAGGGCTGGACTTGAAAAAAATTTAGCCTAAAGGGCTGGACTTGATCATTTCTAGTTGTGGATTCAACTAGGGTTTGTAACCATGCACTTGGTTATGTTACTTTTCCATATAACTTCTTGATCAAGGACAATCAATCCCGAGAAAGGAATTGATATGGTGGTGTTCGGGGGAGTGGCTTTGGGGAGGAAAGAATGAGAAAGATAGTTGGGCGATGGCCTTTGGACAAAAGGGATGTTTAATTTAAGCAAATACCTTTAAGATATTATAAGGTTTAGAAAAAAGACACATCTCGGATATTTTAAGGCAAGGACCTTTTATTTTGCATTGCTCATTATAAATAACGATGCTGATCTACTACAGAAGAGGAGTATCTAGGACAACAGCAGCCGATTCTTGGGTTCTGCTGCCTACTCTGCATAAGGATTTGCAGAGGAGTTTCAGTCTTTGCATAAGGATTTGCAGGGGAATTTTGGTCTCTACATAAGGACTTGCAGTGGAATTCGAGTGCTGGGATAGACCGCCATCATTCATTCTTCTTCTAATCTCTACCATAACTTCTATCTCTTGGAATTATTGTCCTAGTGCTGTTGGTTGGAGCTGTCATTTTGACAGCGCTTCTGTGTTCTTGTGTCTTGGTGCTATTTGTTGTGGTCTTTCTCAGAGATTTTTTGCTCCGAATAGCCCGATTGGGTCGAGCTTTGCCCTTGAGGGGTGGTTTTGAATTTTACTTGCTTTACTACTAACTATTGTCTGCAGATTAAGCTTCAGTTTACTCCATCGTATCAGTATATCGGGCAACATACGAACCCATTTTAGTTCCTAATAGCCCTTGGTAAAGGATTTGCTAGACATTATGGATCATAAAGTAATAATGGAATATAAGGTGACACAAGAGTACATGTGGCACCAAAACATTATCACATGTATTAATAAGATGTCTATGGGGAATACCTTACGGTTAGCTAGGAAGAGAAACACACAAAAACACAAAATGTTTTGCGTTTGCAAATAGAAGTTTCTAGTGCCAGGTCGCACAGTTGGGTCAGGTGCCGCACGCCATGGTCGGGTAGCGCAGGGTTGCAAGCTGAACAAGATGTTGACGATTTAGTTGCTTAACCAAATATAAACGATGAAGCACGAAAGATATAGGAAGCATATAGAGAAGGATTGGTGCGCTCGAGTTGCAGGGCAACCAGAGAGAAAGGAATCCGGGTATACAAAAGAAATGGACATAGTGAAAAAATGGTTCTGCACGATGTGTGCCGGACTTATCCCCCATTGATGATCAAGCTCTTACACAAGATGGTGAGGTTTTGTTCCAGTTGGCAAGAATAAGGTACTTACTAAGATAATCTAGCATGGAGCCTCTAATAGAAGTTCTAGCTTGCTAGTGTACAACAAGAAGAAAAAGGAGGAAGATTCGGCGGATTGCATACTGCTGCAGTTGGTCTAGCAGAAGATAATTGCCAGGCTGGAGTCCTCTATATCAACAAGAAATAAAGTCTATAGATATAAGTAGGAATGAAACCACTAAAGTTCAGCCAAAGCATATTTGGCGCATCGGTAAAGGGTTTGGCTTTGGCGCCAGAGGTCAGTGGCTATGGCAGGCGAACTCCATGTTCGGTGGCCATGGCGGCCGGAGAAACCCAAACAAAGCAAAGAAAATGAAAGTAGAAAGTTTCTAGGCAGTATAGTGAACCCCTACAAATAACTTTATACGACAAAAATATGCGCCACCATATGTTGCTCTCTTGAGGTTTATACCTCTTAGAATTTGATTTTAAACTCTGTTTTCTCTAGGAACGCATCACTTTCTAAAAAAAGGGAACTTTTCGTTTTTTTTTAAATAATTTATTTCAGACAAAAAAATTATACATTGGAAATACGCGCGCCATTGCGTTCTTGGGGAAAATATGTCTCAGAATTCTATTTTAAACCTATTTTTTCCTAGGAGAGCAATTGTCAAGTTCTGTCACATGAGGGAGCTGCCGATAGGGCTTTTTGGGGGTTTTACCTAATTCATATGTGTTCTACGCAATCGCACCAAAATCTCTCATGTCCGAGCTTCCTACAAAAAGTTATGGCTTCTAGAAATAAAAGACCCGTTTTAGCTTACTCACAACCGACTTGGTCTAACTAAGTGGACCATGGCCAGTGCTATGATATGATCTACTGAGAACCTAGCTCTGATACCACTGTGACGCTCCCCGATCCTCCCTTCGTATAGGTACGGGAAATTCCCCTTCCCAGTAGCACAACTACTGAGTTGGGCCCTTCGTCTAACCCGGACCACTTGTGATGGCTCAAGTGTTGAATGCAGGACACTGAGGTGTCATGGGCCCCATTCCTCCACTGGGATATCATATACGGTGGAATCGTACATACATGTTAGCACAAGCCACAATAAATATAAATAATGTATATACCACATCGAAGGGTGGCCCATACGAACATCAACATACATTGAATAATGTTCACAATGCATCATAAATGAAGGTTCTACCCTGGGTTCAGACTCATGGGGCTGAGTGACGGTCAGGGCCTCAAGATAGTAACAGACGGAATCATGACAATGGCGTTGGCTGGCATAGAACATTGGCTAGGGTAGTCCACTCCATCCGCCCCTCTTGTGCATACTTTGCAGATGGGCTGAATCATGCTATAACGTGATTGTAGCCTTTTGGAGACAATCTCATGGAGTCAACCTATGGAGACTCTTCTAGGAGCATAATGGTTCCATGTGCGGCTAGAGGTGGCATCCCTTAGGCGAACCACACCCATTCCCAACTTAACCCCCTAAAATCTATTGGTCGAGATCACTCGCATCTATAGAGTCCAAGAACCATCTTTCGGATGCATTCCTGACCCAGGAGGTGTCAGACCCATACACGGCCCATACAGCGGCCAACTATAGGCCTGGCATGCCAAAACGATAGCCTGCCACAACTGGATCCCATTTCCATTTCATCATTAAGTCCCTTATCTAGTGCTCAATCACAAGATAACACCTATGGCCCGGTGGGCTCTATGCACAAGCCGCAATTATTGGGATTTATGAGGTTCTAGCTAGAATCATCTATAATCCATTTAGCCTTTTAGGTCTCTACCCTCCCTTATCCCACAAGCACAAGAGGTGCAGCAAAGAACTACCATAATCCATTTGTAACCTCAAATGAGCAACAACATAAGAGCTAATCATCCATCTATAATCCATTTAGCCTTTTAGGTCTCTACCCTCCCTTATCCCACAAGCACAAGAGGTGCAGCAAAGAACTACCATAATCCATTCGTAACCTCAGATGAGCAACAACATAAGAGCTAATCATCCATCTACACAACCAAGGATCAGATCCTAGCTAGAAATACAAGCTATCTAGCCTACTAACCAATATCCTCGCTAGAACTGTTAGCTGGAAGGGTCTCCATCTTCTTGGCGAATATGGCTGCTCCTCCTCCTCCTCCTCCAAGGTTTCCCAAATTGATTTTGGGAAAAACGGGATGAATCCCCAATTTGATTAGGTCTATATTTGGTAAGTATCCCTTACCCAATTGATTTGGGCCAAGTGTCAATTCTAAATTAGTTATTATTAACCTAATATAGCATTTTTGCCTTTTTAATATTAGGTTAAGCCCTGAATTCGAATTAGGGTTTAGGGTTAGGTTTCTCCCTCAATTATTAATGAAGGATTAGGTTTCTACCGTAACTATTAATGAATTAACATATCTAATGTTGATATAACTTAAGTTAAAGTAATGTACCCCATAGGGTATGGTGACGTCTCGTGACTTGTCGTGTAACATTACTTGTATCTATAGACGGCGTATAATAGACGGGAACGTCACAGCCACATGGCATGATAGCATATCCCATAGCAGAAGCCAGGCAGTGCACAAAAATTTCAAGGCAAAAATGCTCTATTTAGGGGCTTTGTTTTTGCTACTCCGTTCCTTTCTTGGCAATGAATCTTGATGACACTGCTCCTAAAAATGCGGGAGAAATATACTGATTGCAATTTTAGTGTAATATGATTGTAATTTCAATAAAGGGTCCTTTAATGTTATGTAAACATATCCTTCCTATGCATGCCCAATTATTGTACTTTAAATTACAATTTAATGTTTAGCAGACTTGCCTAAAGGGAGATACAATACTCTTTGCAATTCCACATGCCTTCTCATGTAATCTAAACTTATCTTCTGCAATTGGATCTACAAAAATTACATCTACGACTTAGAAAATTCTAAGAAATAAAAAAAATCCACCTATCCTTTCTTCGCTTCTTTCAGTTTGCTAGTCTTCTTTCAGGGGGCTGCTTTTGGTTCTCTATGTGGCCTCCATAATTTCGCTCGTGCCTTGTCGTTGATGGTTTCCAAATGGAGTTCAATTAAGAGCTAAGCACGATTTCTTTAGCTTGGAGCTGCAGACTCAAGGCTAGAGTTGGCTTAGAGATGATTTGTGACCTGGACAGATAAACTAAGCAGTTTATACTTTTTTCTGAGATGCTTCTTGGTCCTTAAGCCTTTAATTTTCACATTTATCCTAGCGTCACTTCTATCTTGTCAAGCAAGTGCATTGGATGCGAGTGCATACAAGCAGGATCTTAAGCAAATTCCTTGTTAATCGTGTGAATTGAACCCTAATTCTAAGGACCTTTTTTCGTATTGTTCTCAACTTGGAGATTGATCCTCTCATAGATTATCTTCGGACCAATACAACACTGGTGAAACAGACACCGAAATAGACACCATTTTAGGTCTAGCATTAGGAAACAGACTGTTTAGGAGACTTATAACAAATCTTGACACTATTATAGCTAGCACCTCTATGAATTTGCTGAAAGCTTCTTTTATGAATCGTCTATGTTTTCTTTAGGTGTGACAGCATGAACCAAAATTTTATGCTTTACTATAGCTAAATTCTGCCCTTTTATCCTCATGTATTACTTCATATGATTGGTTGGAATTAAGTTTTAGGATGGCATATATGGACATTTTGTTATATATTATAGCTTCTTTTTTACATTTTTGATGGTCATGTAAGGCAATGAGTGTCCATGATATGTATCAATTTATTGAACTTGTACAACAATTTTATTTGATTCGACATGGGAAGACAAAGTGCCACACTTGCATTATCTCATTGTACAATGATTCCCTCATTTCCACAACCGCTTTGCCTATTTCATGTAGAATGCAACTGGAAAAGATGTTCCATTCAGCAATTATAGGGGGAAGATGCTCCTAATTGTTAATGTTGCTTCACAATGGTATTTTCATTTGAGCATCTCTTCCGTTTGTTAATGGTTTTATGTAGCTTCTTTTGTTTTATTTTTTAAGTTCGTATATCCAGTGGTTTCATAACATACAATTACCCTGAGCTCAATGACTATATCAGAAGTATGAAGACGAAAGTAAGCATGTTCGGAAAGAAATGCAAATTTGGAGCCCAGAAACTAGGAAGCAATAAAGAGATACAAAATTATGTATGCACTCGCTTCATAGCAGGGTACCCTAATTTTTCCAAGGTGAGTAGCATACTTCATCTTTCTTGGGGAATATATAAAGTGGAATTTCACATAGTGTCAAAATGCAATTATTGTAGAATATGTTCAAAATAAAGAAGAAAGATTAAAGCCACATGCAATCGCATTTATAAGCGGCTTCAAATCTTATACCATGCCAAATGAAGTAAAGAAGGTCGTGTAGTGCATGAGTGTACTATTGAAAGCTATGTATGTTAAATGTTAAAAACTGGAGGAAATAAGTTGAAGCTTCTAAGGTTGGCTAGATATGACATAAATTCATGGAATGCAATATCAACAGGTATACCCTTCAAGGAAATGGTATTATAGTTGTAGAATATGTAGAAATGATGCAACAGGAGGGTATAGACGATGACAAAACATTTTCAAGCACCTTGCACTGGCAGCATAAGAGCAATAGTGCAATGTAGAGTTGTTTATGAAAGAATGGTCAAACACGGACATGTGATGCAATCATGGGGACCATTCTTGTTTACATGTATGCCAAATGTGGAAATATAAAGGAGTCATAAGAGTTTTTTGATAGGTTGACAAAAGCAGTGTAGTATCATGGAATGCAATGATCGCGCGGGTTATGCCCACCATGGTTTAGTCCTTCTTACTCTAGAATATTTCATATAGATGCAACGGGAAGGAATAATGCCATGTAGTGTTTCAAATCAAATGCTAGCATTTTTAACATTTGCTTAGGCCTAGGTATTTCAGATCTATAGTAATTACCATGGCATTCTGCCAACCCCTTGTAACTGCATGGCTGGTATTCCTAAGCCATGCAGCATGCCTCCCCCATGAGAGCAGACTATGAGTAAAATGTCTCTCATTGCTTGGGTTATTTTGCTTAATGCTTCTGAAAAGCATAGAAACTTGAGATAGGAAAATGCTACTATGATAAAACTGTCAGTTTGGGTTCTCATTTTGTTGTTCCATGTATTTTAATGTTAATGTCTACAGAGGTTCTAGTCAGATAGATGCTTATGAAATACAAAACTCGACAGGATGTTTATTATGAGCATGAAGGTTTCACATGGCATGGACACTACATCAGTAACTAATGGTCCAATTTCATTGAATAATTCGGCATCCATCATTCTATGAGTTAGCACCATTTACGTGCGCTATAAAGTGTGTATAGAAAGGTACCCTCTAAGCTAAGAATTTAAAATGTCGGCTGGGAGGACCTTAAACCACCACACCCGAGGTCACATGTTCAAACTTGGCCAATATCGGTCTAGTAATCGAGATCTTAAAATTCCATTGCCCCAAGTTCACGAGTTCAAATCTGGACAATACGGGTCTAGTAATGGGGACCTTAGAATTTGATTGCCCCGAGATCATGGGTTCAAGTATGATCAATTGGTCCTGTGATAGAGACCTTAAACCTGCTGTACGTAATGGATAATCACATGTAAAGCAGCTCCTAGCATAGAATCAGAATGATCGCGCCTAGTTAGTGCATTGGCTTCCATGTAATATGTATAATAAAGTGAAGTAGACTATATTCATGATGTTGATGATGAATAGACTGACATCCTTCAATATAAAAAAAATTGTCATCAACTTTGAGCTTCAATCTATTTACGTATTAATTAGTTTATACATATTGACCTACTATGCTCAAGTCAGAAAGGGATTTTTGTAATATTACTGGCTTCCTTAACATTTTCCACATTCCAACTGAATTTCATATACTAGAAAAATGTGGAATCGATCAAAATCAAAATCTTATGTCATTTCTCGATCTTGTACATGTCTGCTATGGATAAACATTATTTTGAAAGTGGCGATTTTATCTCAAAATAAGTTACTGATACTCCTTGATTGTTGTACAAACCGAGCAAACAACATTTTTTGGGTCCACGAAATTGATTCATCCAAAAAACAAGGCTTATCTTGTAAATCTTTTGCCTAACACTACTTTGACTTGGAAGGATTCTATTCCAAAGGCTGTTGCTGCACACAAACTCTGACAAGATGCTCCAGCTGTTAGGAGGTTTAGTACTCAGTTATAGATATAGTCCACTCGGTTGTATGTGTCAAATTGTATCCCAAACAGGGCATTGAGTGTACTTTGCAGTTGATGATTCACACACTTCACAAAGTGAAAGGATTTTTAGCTCCGGCTGGACATAGTTTTCATCGTGGGATCGTTGCACCTATATAGCAAAAGGAATATTCTTGTTTCGTCTTGTATCTTACCAAATGGGAACCCGAATCAATCAAAATACCGTCTTCTTATTATAGCCTCGTGTATTTTCCAAGCCTAAATTTTGTTCTTTTGGGATGCAAAGTTTTTCTCTGTTGGACCGTGTTAACCATAGCTTGTTTAAGAAATCCAGCAAATGAATTTCAAAGCTGCAAGATCAACATATTTGCCTTCTTGGGATGTGGTCTGCACACCGTTGCTTCTTCTTAGATATGTATTATGTTTGCATGATTTAATCCTAAATGTTTTACATGGTTCAGAAAACCTCAATCTAGTTACAACTGACAATTGTGCATACACTCTACAAGCTTGAACAAGATACCCTCTACTCGAACAAGATACCCCCTCTATTATCTCTTTTGGTTTTCTACACACTTTAAATCTCATTTTTGTTGTCAATAGCTTAGAAAGATAAGTTAAGATATATTTTTTAACGTCGCGCCACAAGGCAGCATCCAATTGGACATGCGACGGCCACAAGGCAGTACAAGGGGGACCGAAGTCCTTAAACAGTACAAGAGGGACCGAAGTCCTTAAACAGTACGGGGACCAAAGTCCTGGAACAGTACAGAGGGGACCGATATCCGTGGACAACAACATGCCCATCACGGCCCGGATGAAAAAACCACATGGGAAAAAAACATAGTCATAATGGACATGGGGGCTCACAATTCCAAAAATGATAGCTGTTGCGCTCTATGTGAAAACTGAAGCCTAACTCGGTGAGATAGAACTCCAGTTTGCACAGGAGCGCAATAAGCAGGTACTACCTCCAACCCGAAGCTGGG
This sequence comes from Isoetes engelmannii, assembly GCA_011763485.2. NCBI lineage: Eukaryota > Viridiplantae > Streptophyta > Lycopodiopsida > Isoetales > Isoetaceae > Isoetes > Isoetes engelmannii. The sequence continues at coordinate 8,986 of JAANSK020275891.1, forward strand.
ACCTTGGCAAGCTAGGCACTGGTGCAGATATGTCGGTTCCGATCACTGGCGCAGATCCATCAAACCACTAGGCCATAGAACCGCAGCCAGAAATCAATCGAGTAGAGCAAACCTAGTAAATATGTTGCTTATAGCTTTGCATGTGGTTGCAATATGAACTCTTAAGATCGTCACAACATAAGATGTAATGTTAGGGTGGAGGCAATTATTGCTAATTTCCTTCACAATCGAGTGCACTTTCCATAGAAACTCTTGCTTGTGGGATCTTCATCTAAACTTCTGGGCATCCCATTAGGTGTGAATTTATTGTCATCTAAGATTTGGGACGAGATTTTGTTGGGATTGAACAAACATCTTAATTGGTGGAAAGTAGCGAAGTTATCTATGGCAGGGAGGATTGCGGTAGCTAAGTCTGTACTATGCAGCACCCATGTGTATGCAGCTTCCATCATATTATCTCCTTCCAGTAAGATAGAAGAATTATCTAATCTAATCAGAAATTTTGTTTGGGGAGGCAATGAGGTATCTATAGACGTCAAAGTAGCATGGAAGAAGTGTACGGTACCTAAAACTCATGGAGGTTTGGGGATGATAGATATTGACCTCCACTGCAAAGTGCTGCTCTGTAAGTTTATTTGAAAAATTTTAAATGACAGTGTTATTTCTCCGGGAATGGAACTTCTTGCTCAATCACTGCTTTTCCGCGTTATTGGTAATAAGCCATCTATTAGAGCAGATTTGCCATGGGTCCTATTTTATGAGTTGAAGTTGTACTATACAGCATCCCCTTTTCTGAAGGGGTTACTTAAAGCATGGCACGATATTAAATCCATTAAGCTTGATGAGCAGGCATGTGGCTCAGTGGCTACCTGTCTGGTGGTTACCGGTCAACGTAGATGGAAAGCTTAAACCTTTATGCTATATTGTAGATGTGAGGGTACATAGGAGGTTGAAGCGTGCAGACATTGAATTTGTTGGAGACTGGTATCAATCGGGACAATTAGTTCCTTGGCACGTGTTTAAGAGGAGGTTAACCTCCTCCTTCAGAGGGTTATGCAAAATAACCCTCGAGGCCGACAGGGTGAGAGGGTTATTTTGCATGACCCTCGAAAAGAGGAGGTTGACCTCCCTTAACCACGGTCCGAGCAAGTTATGAAACAAACTGATGAAGAGCCGGAGTTGCAGATTGGATGATGACCAGGGGTGTGGATAGGGGAGCTTCACAGCATAAATTTTTGAAGAACAGAGTATGTTTTGCAGCAAGAAGGTGCTTCCAAGGCATTTTGAAAGGTGCACGTTTTGGAAAATTTGAAGAACAGAGTACATTTTGCACAACAGCTTTCAGAAAAATTTGAAGAACAGAGTACGTTTTGCAGAAGAAGAACAGACTACGTTTTGCAGAAGGAAGGTGCTTCCAAGGCCTGTTTTGCAATTGACAAAGAGGAAGAGCAAAGCGAGCCCTTTGCCTTAGATCTGTCTTCTAGCGCAATCTGATCAAATGAAAATGCAGCATGCAATATTGACAATATCAGAAGATCTATTAGAAGAAGAAAAAACGACCTTTTGAGCCAAGAACATGAAGATTACTTTGATTTTAGCCAAATCGATTCCTTTCCAACACTGTGCTGCAGCGGCATGATTTTCTAGAATGTTCTGGAATCCACCGTCCTTTTCCGGCATTATTTGCCCCTTTTTCCTCAATTTTTTCCTTCTATGCTACGGATTGTTCCATTGTCCCTTTCCGGCATTGTTTTGCCTTGATTCTGCAATGCCTACTTCGGATTTAGCCGTGATTTGCCCTTCCCCCCCGAGCGTCAATAGTGCATAACTAGAAACAGAGGAAATAAACTCGTAGTCGGGGAAACAGAGGGCCCAAAATCGTACTCAGAAAAGGATGTTTCGGCGATTATCGTGTTATGGCAATAATCACTAGAATATTCTCTAAAGCAGGATTATTCTGAGAGTTATGCAAAATAACCTTATTCCAATCCAATGGTGGGCAATGGTTGGATCAACATAACTTGCAAGGATAAGTGGTTTAGGATGCCTTCTTACTAAAGGAGCAGGATAAGAAAGTATAGGACCTTGTTGCCTCTCTTATTCCGCAGTTTGCGCACCCCCTTGTGGGCGAGTTTGTGATGATCATACGCAGTATACAAGTATTATACTGGTATATACAAGAGATGATCATCACACGGATACAAAAACACATGGATACAAAAAGTAGTTGCACAAGGCAAGACTCGAATCCATGACCTGGTAGTTGCAAGCAACACATTTTAGCCAAGTGCACTAACTCTTTCATGTGATATTATCTATGGACATC
>JAANSK020275902.1:0-11311 GCA_011763485.2 Isoetes engelmannii
ACCAACCGGATTGTGGGTGTGAGACCTGCATCCTCTTAGAAAAATTCGCTGGAATCCAACCTGGTATTGAGCAGATTGTATTTGAAATTGCTCGTGACATTGGCACATCAAAGTGCACTTTCTACATGGCTAAGGCATCTGCAATTTCACCACTGCAAAGGTTAACTTTGCATTTGTTGCATATGCTCCAACATGGCAGAGTGCAAGTTGTTTTTCCAAGCTGCATTTGGACTACACATTGGTTCTTTAAACAATGCATACTCTCTGATATTACATGTAGAAAACTTTTCCAAAACCAAGCAACTGTATCTAACGAATTACAGAATGAAATAATCAAGAACACTAATGCAGGTAAAATATCAGTTAAATTTGCATGTTGTAAATAAAAAGGACTAGATTTCTTTATTGCAAAATGAGACGTACTTTCACTTAACAAATCCCACTGATAGATATTGGGCTACCAGCACATGTGTGAAAGGAGTATCTATGGAGTACCTACTGGGGCTAAAGATACTTTAGATGTCAACACATGACTTTAGATGCAGAGAAATACTTGACGCTTTTTTGTATGCAAGACCCTAATGCTTTTGATATCAGATTTCAACTGTTTTGCAAATTGGATAAGAAATACAGAAACAAGAATGAAGCTATACGTGTCAAGTGGTAGGAAAACATTACATTCACCCTTGTTGCTAGAACAGAAGATTAATACAACTGGGTTTTATATACACCCTAAAGAAAACATTGCCTTAGGCTTCATACGATGGCAGAAATTTTAAAAACAATGGCCTGATGAAAATGGCAGGACCTGCCACAATACGAAGGCTCCAACATAATAAGGCTCCATCGTACTAATCCTTAAATTCGCGTGAAAATAGCTTTACCCTTGTTTGGGTGATTCCATCGCAGTGACACCTTCCCGTGGGTACCTGATAGTCAGTTCTGAGCGATCCGAGCCATCGGTCGCCACGGTGCATCCTGGCCGTCCAAATAATACCCCCTACGGAATCACAACAGTAAAATCCTGTCAAAAGGAATCACCATTCCCCTATTCCACATGGCGGAATCACACGACATTTATCCCGCCGGACGGAGTCACAGAACGAAATATCCTCCCCCGTGGAATATCTCTCGCGGTGGAATCATGCCCCACACCAGACATTCCCTGAAAATTGCATCCTAGCCTTTCCTAGGACAAGGTAATCGCAGCCATTCATACGACTATTCCTACTGGTGAAATCACCCAGTAAACATGCCACCGGAAGGAATATCCACCCGTCATATCCCTTGCCTTGGATCACACCCTGGATATTCTCTACAGTATGACCAATATATACCCATTCCATAGCGTAAAATCATCGGCCTAGAGGCCCTTCATCTTCAACACATGGTTAAATCCAGGACATAGTCATGATTGGATGGATGGCCATGGTTGCGTCGTGAATTTCTCATGCCTCTATTTGAAATTCTCAGCCCACGCACGGTTAAACGAATGGCTTAATGACACCTGGCAGACCATACCATCCCACTAAATCACCGGCTTTTTTTTGGCCATATGTGTTTCCCCCTGCCATTTCAAACTTGATCTTCACGCAGGGCAGCTGCGAAATCTCTATGCGGAGTTTGGTATGGACTTCGATGAGAAGATTGAGGAGATAGGTGCCCATAACAGCCTAATTCCAGCACTCGAGCTTTCTAATCCTGCGTTGATTCTGACTAAGTCCGCCCTCACGGTCATGGTTGGGGCGGGAGTCTTTTAATCCTGACAGTAATACGCTTGCTCCTCTCTATTTGTTTAGGTCACATAAGGCCAATTGATCTTCGTGGACGATAAAAATATATTCTATTCTATTTAATCACAACCTAGTGCAAATTTAGATAAGAGGCCCATAGTTCTATCTTAAATCAGTTTTTTCACTCTTAAATTTTAGTCTATATGAGTGTTACAATTTACCACATTGAGTAGTTCGTGATGTGATGTGTAATACTTGTAATCCTCGCCAAAAATCGGATAATTTTCTCTTCTAGATTGACCAAATTGTCCAGGCCTTAGGTATCTGAAAGGCTTGCTTCTTCATCGTATCCCATTCCATTAAAAAATTCCCAACAAAAAATCCTTGGTCTCAGGGAGAAGTATCCAAAACTATCCTGACTCTAGGCCCATTTTGCTGGCAGCTCCACATGTTCACTAGGCAATGCTCTATGGATTTCCCTTCAACTTATATGATCGTCCTACTTGAAACCAATCGATTTACTCCAAGAACATGATGTAATGCTTGCCAAAGGATTGGATTTAATATAAGGAAAATTCAAACTTGCCACATTTTCAAATTTCGTTTACCTGTAGACATTGGATTATGTGTAGATTTCACATATTATAGATTTTTCAATATGCACTATTCATTCCAAATTTCCTACACACTATAAATGTGGGGATACTGGCCATGGCATTACTGAACATGATATTGTATAGTAATTTAGCCTTGCCTTTTTCTGTATGCAATAAATTGTGGTATTTATTCCAAATTTCATATACACCATAAATGGGCACGATATTAATACCTCGTTTGCAGTGATTTTAGCATTAGTTGTGATAACGAAAAATAGTTCACTGCTTGTGGGATTCTAGATGCAACTGCGTGGCAAAACTGCAGATTTATAAGCTTACTACACGGGTTTTGCCATTTTGCGCTTCAATCTATTTTTATCTTTGGTCCTATCTATTCTTATGTGGTATCCCATTCCGATTAACCTCAAAGTGGAGTAATATGAAATGGTTACGGATTAGAAAAATGTTTCAAATCTATTTAATGGGTAGGTGCAGTCATTTTGATTGCAGAGTTACTATGTCAGCAATCTGTGATACTATTAGTAGTAATCCCAATACTGGAATCCCCACAACCACATTAGAATATCTTAAGCCCTACAAGAAGTTTATCGTGGCGGACAAGCCGCCGTGAACATTTCTTTTGCCTAACTCGTGGCAAAGGAGGTTTTGTATTAAGTCAAAAGGATCTCAACTATGGACTTGTGAAATTGAACTAAATGTGTTTAAGTTGGAGAACACTAGCTATTCCATATTGCATCCTTATCAACATTTTGCCAATGGATGTCATAGAAAAGACATGTAGAAAAATGCAATCTTGCACGCTTCATGTAGTCCTGTGTAAAAATCTAGATATAATAGTTGTTTGAGTGAGAAAACATGAAAAAGTCTAAGATAGAGGATCCAGCTTGTACATTTCCACACATTTTGCATCTGCACTATGCCCACTCTTGCTCCAAGTCCAATTCAGGTTCGCCCCTTGCTCCAAGAGCAATTCAGGTCTGCCTCTGCTCCTGGGAAGTCCAACAAATTGTATCTAGATCGATTCGGTTTGGTATTAAAGTCGATATAATGCATATTTTACTTTTGCAGTCTATGGCAGCATGAATGGGCCAGATTATTGTAGAAAGATTAGGTCATATTCGAGCTCTTGAAGGCATAAGAACCTTTTGCGATTGGCAGATCCATGTTTTCCAATGCCCAATGTTCCGTATATTAACTAGAATTTTAATTACAATGTTAAAAGAAAAAACATGGAACCATTGAACTGATGGGTCCACTTGGCTGGTTGGTTGAGCGACACAACATAGAGATATCTGTGAAAGCCATTCGCATCTTTGTTGAAGAAGTTCGGCTGCAAACCAAATCTTTTTGAGGTTCGAATACCTCTGCCGGAGTTTATTATGGTACACACAAATGTTATGCCTGAGACACGACCCCATCTGGCAAAGACGGTTGGGTCCAATCCAGCCGTCTCGATCAATTGCGTGGCGAGACGTGTCGCCCTTTCTTTTCCTGGAACAATGTCATTATTTCTACTGTCGCATTCCGTACTTTCTACGCCCATTCTGACCTTTTTACGTTTCTTTCCTTTTTTTTTTATTTTTTTCACGTGGCGAAATGACACATGGCACGGCTGAATTGGGCCCAGCTGTCTTTTCTGTAAGTACAAAGTCCCCTTGGACTGTTTTTTGCCATGTCAAGGGAGCCTCCGCGCTCTGCGCGTCGGCCTTCTTTCTAGGGCAGAAACCAGTCCAAGGGGACTTTCCCTTTAACAAATAGCTTTGCCGACTAGGGCAGATCAGAGCATATGACGGAGTACACGATTCTTGGCTGCATGCCTCTACTCAGTGTTGGAATTGGACGGCCCACCCCTAATTTTCAAGGGACGGGCAAAATGGATTTACGCCTTTCATGTGACATGAAGTTTTTAAATTTGAGCCTTTCAAATGCAATACAAAAATCTAAGATGACAAAAACCAATTTTTTTCCTCAAAAACATAGAACAAGGCATATTTTTACTATAAGTTCATGAAATACATAATGCAATCGATCTGAGCCATCGGATCGGGATTCTAGGAAGGGACGAGCCATCTATATATACGTTGTTTTCTCTTCTCCCGCTTATCGGCGTCTTCTCACAGCCGGTTTTCTGTGGTTTCTTGCGAGTCCCTTCCTAGAATGTTCTTACATAAATACTGTGAAACAAAAATAGTAGTTTAAAGCTTAAAATCAATCTTAAAGTAGGATAGCATAGACCTACATTCATTGCCTTTTCTTCTCGTAGTTTTCCGTTTATAACATGTTGTGAATTGGAATGGGAATGACTAAGAAAAATAGAAATCAAGAAAACGGAAAAATAGAAGCATTAAACAGAAGCATTGAAGCCAAAGCTTACCTGGTTGTTCTGGATCTATGCTTGGTTTGCAGGAGTAATCAGACAATCCAGATTCGTAGCTCAAAAATTACAAAAAATTGTGATTCCTGGTAGTTGAAAGGCAAAACAAAATCCATTGAGTTTTACAACAGCTGGAATTTTACAGAAATCGTTAAGGCAAATGCAAAATGCAAGAATTTTATGGATGCAAATGCAAAGCAAAAACATTAAGGCTTTGAAGAATCATAGACAAGAAATTGGAATACAAATAAAGACCATGGCAGATCAAAGAATTTAAGCTGTTGTAACATATGCGTACAGAGTACACTATATTTTTGTGGTGTGTAGAGTACCTTGCGTTAAAATAATTTAGGAGAGAAAATAAAGCACTAAGTTTAGCCATATTATATGCTCTGATGAGCAGATATAGTAGGCTGCTCAGAAAATATAATAAAAAAAACAACGTAATCCAGAGCTCGATAAGCGAAACACACATTTCGAAATCAGGAAAGATAGAGCTATTATGGAGACTGGATAGATACATACCTGAAAAATGAACCCAAGAATCTGAGGAATGCAACAAGGAATGCCGAGGAATGCAACAAGGAATCCGAGGAATGCAAGCTCCTGCAACAAAGAATGCCGAGAGTAAGGAATAATCTCCCACGAGCTCTCAGATCCGCTAGAGCTGCCACCAGATTAGGCCTCGTTTGGAGTCAAATTCCAGCCCTGGCTGGCACTTTCATTTCCAAAATCCACGAGGCCTGTGCAATGCAAAAATATTAAGGCTTGGATTGGACGAACCTTGCCGGGGCTGCTGGGATTCGCTTCAAACGGCTGGCCCGGTCGTTTGATCGATTATGTCTGCTCCATAAACACAATCTCTCCCTTCCCTTTCCGTCAAATAAGCTCCAGACTCCTCAGATTTGGGCGGAAAATTGCCAACGCCAAGACATAATCGTAGAAGAGGCAAACAAAATTTCTAATGGTCAAAGCGTATTTTGTTGGTTGGTTTGGTGGTGACATGCATGCAAATACTAATAAAATTTGTTCAATGGTATTAGTTGGTGGTCTCATTAACGTACATTTTATTTAAGTAATTTAAAAATTGGGGTGTATATATGTGTATACAAATGTATAATAAAATATTATATAAAATTGTTTTTTGAATATATAACAAGAAAAATGAAAGGCAAACCTTTAATCCTAGCCTTTTAGATGACGTGCCTATCTTGTAGTTGCCCTTCTCTATGACGGGCAATTGCCCAAGCGCTGCCCTTCATTTGCCATACAATTTTTTTTTTACCTGTTTTGATGGACAAAATCCCCAAAACAGGCGTGAAAGCTGTTAAATTCCAACCATGCCTCTACTTCTGCAACACAAAACAACTGTATATTTACGAAAAAAAAAAAAAAAATTACTCACTATGTCTCCAAAACAGCTTACCTCAACGCGGCACGTCAGCATCGATTCAGACAAACTGAATTATATATGTTTAGATAAATGTGGTATAAAAGAGGTTTCTAGTGTATAAATCAAAATGACCTTATAATGTGTACTCTTTTGTTTATACACTTCCATGGAATATGCCTTTGAGTGTTCCATCAATCATGGATGAAGACCAATAAGGAAGAAACACGGAAGAGGAGGAAGAACATGCACATAGATACTTTTGTCTTTTCTTAGAAATGAATTGTACAAGATTATTGTTCTTTTCTGGTTGTCCTAGAAAGATCTCAATAGTTTTGTGTGATGATATCATTGTGTTTGGTATCAACTGCCAAAAACCCATGTTAAGTCAGGAGGAAAGGAGATGTGCAGTTGTTTAAGCCATTCCATGTGAACATACTCCAGCATGTACTGAGAGCCATCTGAAAGTGTAGGCAAGGATAGGATAATACCTGACAGCTTTCAGCGAAATAATAAGATAGGGCAAGAAGGGAGAAACTGCATCATTGAGATGGAATATCTCAATAGTGGAGATCTATGGATAAAGCATTTTCCAAAAAAATATCTCTTGGTGGCTCCAAAGGCCAAGGGCTTTTTCCAACTTGTATTAGCCTATGAGAAGTCACCAACCATTGATTTTAAATATCTTTATATAAAAAAAAAATGGTTCATGATAATGGAATGATTAATCAAGCGGTAACGATCCTGCCACGTGGTGCAATTACAAGCCTTTTGCCAGCACACCGCTGGCGCCGTCTTGCATGAAACAGGAATATGGAAGACGATCTGAGCCGTCCGTCGTGCGTGGGACCCAGGAGCGCGTGCCGTCCATGCTCCAGATGTACAGACCTTCTGTTACATTCCTACTGGTGGAGGGCTTGTGCCTTGCACAGGTCTATAGCCACAAAATTCATAGAGAGAAGGCATATCAGAAGCTTCTTATCGGAATAGTAGTCCTTTATTTGGACCCGGAAGCTTGCTCCCATATCTCAAATCCTTCATTCTTACTCTGTAGAGCTTGCCGCAGAGTTTTTTTTATTCTCAGCTCCTCAAATCCGGCCTTTTTTTCCTCTTGGGTCCTTCATACCCCGCTCTCTGTGTCACAAATCTCTCATTGAGCAAAATGATGACCATTCAGGCCCCTTCCTCCGTTGCCTCTGCTTTTAGCTCTGCTCTGGGAATCGATTCTTTGGGCAAAAGCAGCAGTCTTGACAGGGTTAAATTTGGGCTCTCAATTTCTGGCGAGGGTTGCAAGTTTTCAGCTCCTCAGCGCCTTGTGAGAGTAAAAGCCGCCCAGTCTTCTGAATTAGAAGCAAGCACTCTAACCGGAGTTATATTCCAGCCCTTTGAAGAGGTGAAAGAACAGCTTACCCAGGTCCCTCCTACTTGCTCTCAATCTCTTGCAAGGCAGCGTTATTCTACATCATCTGAGGCGGCGGTGAATGATCAAATTAAGTATGTTTGCAAAGATCTGCTTGTTTTTAGATCTTTTCCCCATTTATATTCACTTTTTATATTTTTTTCTTTTTTTGCAGCGTTGAGTACAATGTTTCATATATCTATCATGCTATGTATGCTTACTTCGACCGTGATAATGTTGGGCTACCGGGATTCGCTAAGTAAGTTTGTAACAAAGTTTGTTTTAAGCTGTTCACAGATCTGCTATCTTTTTCAAGATTTTGTTTTGAGTTTGGTAATGGGTCTTTCTTTTAGGTACTTCAAGGAGGCAAGTGAAGAAGAAAGGGAGCACGCTGAGAAGTTCATGAAATACCAGGTAAATCAGTTCTCTGTTTTTTTTTTTTTCATTCTTACCAGATTAAGCATTTTTCTATATGCTGACATGTTTGGCCTGCTTGGTCAGAACATCCGTGGTGGTAAGGTGAAGTTGCATACTATTATTGCACCATCTGTCTCCGAGTTCGACCATGAAGAAAAGGGGGATGCTTTATATGGTAAGTATTTTACTACATATACTATAATATAATATTTTAGCACTTCGTTTCTTATTTTACTTATATGCCTTGCAAATAGCCATGGAGCTTGCCCTTGCTTTGGAGAAGTTGACAAATGAGAAGCTCCTCCATCTGCATAAGGTAATGGTGCTTCTCGTATTGGTTTCAAGTAATGCTTCTGTGATCAGAAAATTTCTACTTGGTTTAAGTCTTTTCTAACTTTATTCTGAAATTTTGAACTCCCTGGAAAATTTCAAGTAATGCCTCTGTGATCAGAAAATTTTTTCTTGGTTTAAGTCTTTTCTAACTTTGTTCTGAAATTTTGAACTCCCTGGAAAAAGAATATAAACTCTTTAAGGTGGTTGGTTGTGTTATAATGTTTTAGGTTGCAGCAGATAATGGTGATGCACAACTTCAAGACTTTGTGGAGTCAGAGTTCTTAAAGGAGCAGGCAAGTTTGTAGTATTTAATGTTATGTAAAGAAGCATGTGTATCCATAGTACTAAACATAGTACTAGTCTTAAATTGTCGAAGTTAATTATATGCGAAGAAACATGTGTTGACATGGAGATAACTTATGTACCACAGGTAGAGGATATCAAGAAAGTGTCAGAGTATGTGAGCCAATTGAGAAGAGTTGGAAAAGGCCATGGTAAATATAAATCATTGGTTTGGAGATTAGTTACAGGGTTTTCTTGAAAAATTGGATTGATTTATAGGATTTGGTTCTGCTTTTTTTCAGGTGTGTACCATTTTGATCGGGTGCTGCGAGGCGAGGACTAAACATGAAAGTAGCAAAGAAAAGCTTGGAGGATATGGAAGATATGAATAAAGCTCTATCTATCTTGTATAGTGGACTCTGTTATGGTCGTGGCGCCATTTTTTGTCCCTGTAATCTCATCTTGTAAAGTTTCAGATGAAGAGATTTGTGGCTGGGTGACAGAGTAGGCACAAGTTTGTAGACTTTGCTTGATGGCATGGTATAATGAAGTATTTGGTAACGTGTTCTGTTGAAAGCCTATTCATCTCTATTGTCAAATATTAACACTGAATTTAACGTGTTGTAATCAATGTGAGGCCCCATTTATGTGGTTGGTCATCTAATCAACATCATGGTGGATAAGAATGTGGGTGGCACACGCCCCATTCTGTGGCCCTGGTTGCCTCATTATGTCAACACGTTGCTAAGAAAAAGAACCTGCAGATTTTGTTAATGCAGGTCTGGTAATATGACATGCAAATGAATATCTTCGTTTTTGCATAAAGGGTTTCTATGAATGGTTTTGGTTTACAAGTTATTGGGTACACTTATTTGAAGGTCCTTGGAGAAAATTTGAAGTTTGCGTTGCCTATCCTTTTGGAAGAATATTCTCAGATATTTCTAGGAGTTCCTAATATCATGGGCAGAAATATTGAGTCCTTTGCTGGCTGAATTTGCGAGCGCTCGTGATTTTATTCAGCCATTTGCTTTTACAGATTAGAAACATGGCATTTACCTCATATTGGAGCTTGTTTGCCTTTTCTATTCGGAAGTTTTGGGCTTGGGTCCTTTTGATAAGGGTAATGTTCCCTAGTAGGACATTTCTTGGGGCGAGCAAAGCCCGCGCCCCAAGAAATGTCCTCGAGGGGAACATTCACCCTACGTAATATTAGGGTGGAGGTAATTATGCGATGATATGGCTTAATATACACTCATCACGTGGCATGGGGAAGGACATTATAGGAAATAATATAGGTCTGGAATTAACAATAATTGCCTCCACCCTAACATTATGACGTTAGGATCATCATGCTTATAACAAATAAAGTCTTGGCAGATTTAGGCTATCGAATAGAAAGACTTTGCAATAGTAGCCTTTACTTGATTTTGGACCGTCAAATGAGGTCGTTCAATCCTGGCCGCAGATGCAACCAGTTGACTTGGTCCAATAAAAACTTCCCTATTTAACATTTTTTAAGATAATTGTTGCCAAAAGTACACATCCACTCCTTATGTTTCTTGGATGTCCCTCCTGCCAAGGTGGTTCCGACCATATCTAATGTCTTCAAAAGTTAGAATAGAATGGAGTAGAATAGAATAACATTTTTATCGTCCACAGAGACCAATTGGCCTATGGGACCTTTACAAAGAGAAACAACAGACGCATTACTGCCCGGATGGAAAAACCCTTTTCGGGGGAAAACTATGGCAACAATGAACCTGCTCGTATACTGGACACGAATATGCCATCACAAGCCAGAATCGTCCATGACTTCTTGAAGATACGACCCAAGAGTTCCCACCGCAACGGTGCTCAGTAAGAGATGCAATGGCTGGTTCAGTACTACCAATTGCGGATAATGCGCCCTAATTTGTTCATAGGAGAAGCATGTTTGCAGAGCATGGTGCTCGTCTTTGATGACCCCTTAGCGGCAACACTGGCAAATCCTGTCCTCACATGCTTCCCTTGTCCATCGCCCCGTTTCAATACGGAGACGATGGCCCCCCATTCGAATGGAGGCTATCAGCCTGCGTTTTTTCATGGACAGTGGGGTGCACAGGTACTGTTGGGGTCCCCGCGTGAGTGTGGGATTCACCTGTTGTCTGTAGTGCGCCAGCTTGACCTGTGTTTGGGCGTCGGCAAAGACCCTTCAATCTCAAAATCCATTTTCAACCTCCTTGTTCTTGAGAAAACAATCTACTTTCTCAAGAACAGTGCAGATTTAAAAATCCGTATCCACATTTGATATCTCTTGAATGTCCACTTCCCTTGCAAGGTCTTGAGCATTTCTCTAGTTGACAAAAACTTCAAAAACATCCCTCAACGCGGTATTCAATTTTCTGATCACTATTTTGTTGTTGACTATCTATTGACATTTTTTTTTAATCTCACTTTAGATTTCTGCCATATTAGACCTGAATTCAAAAAGGCTAAAAACTTGTACATTTCTTCTTACCACTTTTTTGAGCACACTCCAAAAAGACTAATCAGAGAATACTTCTTCCAGCTCCCAATGACTTAGTTTGAATTCTGCTCACATTTTTCTTCGGGGAAGATAGTTTGTTTCATTGTTTCTCCATCCTATATTATAATATTTTGGTGTATTGGAGGGGTGCAACCCTAGATCGGATGGCTTAAATCATAGGGCTTGTGACGTTCCATAATATTATACGGTATAAATACCGTATATTATGTATGCCACGTCACTGGTACATGCCGTAGATA
>JAANSK020275913.1:0-11308 GCA_011763485.2 Isoetes engelmannii
CTATCTATCTATCTATCTATCTAAATTGGTGACTTGCTCCTGGCAATTTAACTGTACAATCTATTTTTATTGCACTAAAATTACACATTATTAGTTGGGCAATCCAACAAAGGTTCTCACTAGCATGAGAGTCCCAATTCTAAGCTCTAATATCACCACAACGGCACTTGGACTCATGCAAGGGTCGGAGATAGGTCCTGAACCTACAATACCCAACACACAAATAACACGATAACGATTATTATCTTACCTTTTAGAGTGCAGATGATGATTGTTGGCCCAAAATCACACTCTAAACTATTGGATGTCAAATTCCACAGAGGCAATGTAAAATGGTTGGGGGCAGGGCCCAACCGAGTAATGTATTGTGGTGTGTAATCACATGTCCAGTTGGATGTTTCCTAGTGGCGTGACCTTAAAAAGACTATCGTTCTTGTTTTCGTTTGGTTGGATGATTTGCATTTAGACTTAAGCAAATCAATATGTTAGATTTGAGGCACCAGTTTCCTGTGTGATTTGCATTTAGACTTGGGCAAATTGAATTATAATATCTGACACTCAGTTTCCTATTGCAATTTGATATGCCCAGTAAAACATGATGTTCCTTATGGAGACAATGGCTTGAGATAAGCTATGTCCCTATATGAACAATTTCTCTATATACTTGCATGATCATGCAATTCAAAAATCACTTGATGAGATGTTTTTTTTTTCCCTTGAAGGACGTCGGATATACATTCACCATAAAATCAAAGTAACCAGTACACAAGGCCGAGGTGCAGTAAAACCCAGCGGGGAATAAGAACCCTCTGAGCAAAGCTACCTGGAAGCCTCAATCTCCTAAATGATCATAATCTGTAAAGAGGGATTAATCACCTTTCCTGTACAATGTTGTCCACAGCTTGTGGATTAGCAACTAACAATTGATTATCATACCAACCAATGCTTCGAGGATGGGACTTCTTGTTTCTGCATTTAGAATCATAAGGGGCGGCAGCTTTTCTCCTGGCAGCCTTCTTCCAATTTACCTCCTGCCAAGGTTCTTGAGGTTGTACTGACGACATCACCATAGATGTAGGATCAATGGCTCCTCCATCTTGGACTGCAGAAATGGGCTGAGGTGCGCATATAAAACAACAGCACATGACTCATCAGTACTATGATTCTCTTCATGACAAATTAGCTCATGAGGGTTTTTGGTAACTACAGAAAATTATAATGGCATTTGAGACCTAAGTTTAGTATAGGCCCATGGTATTGGGGGCTCTTCCGTCATAAGGTTTGCAAATGGCTTTTTACAAAATTTTGGTTAAAAAAAAGGTTTAAATAAGAAAATAGGAGATTTTTATGTGAGGTTTTTCCTTTTTGTTTTTTTTTTTCCTTTTTGTTGGCCATACCATTGTATGTAGTATTGAAGTCACTAAAAATAAACAATGAAAAGGTGTTGTAAAGAATAGACAAGGTATTAGGCCTTTTATTTGAATCCCATTTGAATGACCTTTTTTTCTGCCACTTTTGTTTTTTAACAGCAGCATCCGATGAAAAGCAACAGCAACCAAACAGCAACATGCGTCCAACAGCAGCATGGGGAATAGAGCTTGGAGACAAAGCTGGGGCTTGCCATTCCTTCGGAATCATCCCGTTTAAGTATCCTTCTGTTCTGTCTGGATCCATCCCTTTTTCTCATCCTATTATCTTTGTTTTTCTTGAAGCCTGCACCAAATTTGTGAGCAATTCTCATCCTATCACTATTATCCTTTGAATCATCGATTTAAAGTTTGTCTGGCATAGCTAGGACCTTCACCATGAAAGAGAGGCAAACATAGACAAATGCTTGAGATGGCCATTTTGAAGGCTGGGTTATGTGTGCAGAGTCTGAGCCCATGCTAAAGGTGATGTACTTGGGTCTCAGAGCGGAGACTGCTGCTTCTCCGCTGCCACTTGCTTCTTCAGCACCTTCGGTTCTGAGGCCCGGAGCTGTTGCGCGGAGCTTTACTCTACGCAGACCGACCTAGACTTGAACCAGCTACCTTCCTCGGATTGCGATCCTCGATGGCAAGACCCAGTCTGCATTCCAGCGATAGATCATCTCTTCAGGACAGAGCATTGAATCTGCGTATAATGGGGGTACCCGAGCCAAGTTCAGGCACAAAATTTGAGGAGGTTGTGCGCTTCTTCATGGACACGATACATATCTCCTGCCCGGGAATTGACACAGCACGTAGGGTTGGAGCTCAAAGGCCAAATATGTCGCGCCATATTTTGGTTTGATTTCCAAGGGGGGTTCACATAGTTTTAGCCATATAAACAGGTGAGCGGCCCAAAAGGATTTGCTTTCTCCTTGCGCATACAGCATCAATGTCTGGTGCCTAGAACATCAGCAAGCGGCCACAGATCAACTACCAGCACCCTGCTTCAATTCGAGTCCCGGATTTGCCAGCGGCTGCCCCCCAAGTCATCTCACTCCAGGGCTTTTTGGGCTCCCAAATTAGATTTGGGCCACAGATTTACACAGCAACACAACCTTGTCTTGTTTGCTTTCCTCTGCTTTCCGTGGTTGCTAATGGCCCGCAAAGAGAGAGACGTGGCAAGGAAACAGGCCAAGCAAGCACACGACGAGTTGGTGTTGAACCAGATGATGGGTATGGAGCCACACCTACCTAATCAGGACGACGTCAACTGTTTCTGGAAGGAGCTAGATTTTGATGGTGCTCTTGTTCATGTTAAGTGAACAAGTCTGTTCTACTTCCATACTCTCAAGTCGAGCGGTGTTCTGCTCGACCATCGTCTGAACATTGGAGGCTCGGGTTGTTGTTAGGTTGTCTGGCGTATGCCTGACGGGCCATGTATATTGCACGTGTCTTAGCCCATACCTCTTTTTTGAGCGTGGTTCTGTCAACTTTGCCTGTGGTATCTGTCCTTCGAGTGGGGATGTCGTGGACGAGATCGCTCATCATGAGCCTGGCCACCATGTCCGCTCTTGGTGTGGGGTCGTGCTGGTCGGTGTCATCTATGTGCATAGTGGCGTGGGCCTCATCCGGTCTCGCGATGATTGGGGTGGCCATGGTGCCGCGCGAGGAGGGGGGAGGGGGGTGTAGGAGATGTGTAGGATGTGTTGGGTTGGGAGTTTAATAGGTTGCGTTCCTGGGCCAAAAGTTTTTGGAAATCGAATTTGGAGACGGAAGTTGTCTGGGAGCACAACCTTGCCTATGGAGGGCAGGGGGTGGCGAATCTCTCGGGGGTTGGTAGCGATGGAGATGGGCTGAGGTCGGATTTAGGGTCTGGATTGGGTCAGACTAGATTGAGGGCAAGGGGTGCTGGATTTGGGTCAAGATTCGAAACAAGCAGGTTGAATTCGGCAGGCTGGAATCAAGGTAAGTCGAACGAGGTCGAGGTAGACAGTCCAGATTCAGATCGGGATCAAGGAAGCGCTGAGTGGATACAGATGGGATTTAGATTGGGGGAGGGAAGAATAGAAAGGTCCCAATAGAGAAACAAAGTCTGGTTTCAAGGCAACAAGGAGGTCGGATTCGCGCACAGAAACGAAGCCCGGATTCAAGGCAACGCTTAGGTCAGATTCATGCCAGGGAGGTTGAATCCAAGTAGTTGGCCGGATTGGAGGCAAGATTCAAGGCAGGGAGAGCCGATAATGCTCGTGACAGCCTTGGTCGCCGCGATAAATTTCTTGTATATTATAATAACTTAAAGATAGCTAACTTATAAATTAAGGCTCAAGGTAATAAATATCTCTTAGTATATAAATACCATTTGCTTTGCTTTTCATGGCCTTTCCTTGCCATATCTTGCCCTAGCTTAGCACCCCATGTTAATTCACCAAAATCAGCATCTAGACCACTCCCCAGAGCTCTCATATTCATATCACCAAACATAAAGGCCACTTCACAAGAGTGAGAGCCCTACAAAGTTGTTATTAACAAACATTTTTACTAAACCACTTCAAAAGCAAAACTTCCAATAGCTTTGACTAAGTCTAGAAGATATTATAAACAAAAACGGTGACAACTAAGGGTGTGTTGAGAAATGATAAATCTAGTTTATCTCTCAATTAGGAAAGTTGCATTAATAAAAGATTTAGATGTACACGTGGAAGAAGGTTGCACTAAATATAAAGGCAAATTTTAAAAATGCCCCTAAGTTTTTGCAAAATTGCAAAAATATCCTTGTTTTAAGATTATATTTTGTAAAATGAACATAAAGTTTTTCTGATAATCCAAATAAAAATATGTCCTTCAGAGAATTATAGATGAGAATAATATCTTTCCATAAAAGCTAAGATCATTTGAATGAGAGTTCGGAATCGTAAGTTGTGATTACAATTTGTTTGTGACTAAAATTTCACATAACTCCGATTCAAGTGATTTTAGCTTTAATGCGAAATCCAAAAGGGGATGCTTATCCCGTTCTAGTCAACATCCGTTCTAGTCAGCATTGGGGGAAGTTCGGGGCAGAGATAAATTTGCCGTTTTGAATTGCCAAATCACCGGCCATCGTGACAAACTGGCGGAACAGCTCCTGCACAAAAAAAGTGGTTTTCCAAAAACTGGCCGATAGCCATTTCACAAACCGGCACTTATCGACCATTTTTCCTCTGTTGCCAAAAAATTTAATGCTATTGTCATGAAAAGGAGGGAAACAAACAGGTACGCAAACGTTTTTTTTTAACGAACAGTCTTAAACTTTTCTCTATACTACTACTGCGAGCAGACGGTCTGTGCGGCCTGCCGTGATCTTCAGGTTCAGGTCAGCAGAACTTCGATCAACAAGGGTTTCCGGAAAACAATTTAGTACAGAGAGAAAGCTTTGCAAAAATACAGAGAAAAAGGGTTTTTTCCTGAAAGAAAATATTGTTTGCAAAATACAGCGAGAAAGGGTTTTCTCTGAAACAATTTAATACAGGGAGGAAGCTTTACATCATTTCTCTGTATCTTTTCTCAAGTTCCAACTTCCAAGTTCCAGGTTGATTCTATTAACCCAAGCAGTTTTTGTGAAAACATTGGAGGATTTACGGAGCATCACCACAACACTGTTGCAGCAGCATTCCGGACCAAATTATCCAGTATTGGCACTTAATACAGTTGAGAATCTGCTTCATTTTGTAGAAAAAAGCATGCTCATTAAATCATACACTAGACTCTTGCATGAACGCAGTAGCTCAAGCATTTGCAAGAAACCCACATTTGCAAGAAGCCCACAAAAATTCAGTCCATAAAAGATTATGAAGATGGAAATGGAGATAGCAAATTAAAACGGATCTTCATATCGGCTATGGCTTCAGACGGGTCCACCAACAAGCTTTATCCAAAAGGCCTCTGATTTAGCTGCAAGTAAGTACACAAAGTTTTAACTAAGATAATAAAAACAAAATGCAAGGCCCTGCTCGTCCTGTTACTGTTGTCTAGGTAATCCCAACAGGACGAGCAGGGCCTTAACAGGACGAGCAGGGCCTTGCATTTTGTTTTTATTATCTTAGTTAAAACGTTGTGTACTTAGTTGCAGCTAAATCAGAGGCCTTTTGGATAAAGCTTGTTGGTGGACCAGTCTGAAGCCATAGCCGATATGTAGATCCGTTTTAATTTGCTATCTCCGTTTCCATCTTCATAATCTTTTTTATTACTTTTATAGTTTTATTTTATCTTGAAAAGATTAAGATGTACTTTAGGCTAAAAATTAAGTCTTTGATACTGCATTTAGAAGTTTTAAAGCCCATTGTGGCACAGGAATTTTTAAAGCCCATTGTGCCTGAATGAATTATTTTCCTCATTGTATATTATTGTTAGCTTTTT
The DNA here is from genome assembly GCA_011763485.2 of Isoetes engelmannii. Lineage (NCBI taxonomy): Eukaryota > Viridiplantae > Streptophyta > Lycopodiopsida > Isoetales > Isoetaceae > Isoetes > Isoetes engelmannii. The sequence goes on from JAANSK020275913.1 coordinate 5,805, forward strand.
TAATTTTTTTTCTTGATATTACAGGTTTAAATCCAGTGATCAACTTTCATGGCCTGCCCACCCTTAAATATGTCTCCTCCCCTGCAAAAGAAGGGAAAAAAAATTAGAGCCATTTTAAATAAGGGTGGCATAAAAAAAATGCCCTTCCCCTTGAAAGGGCAAAAAAATAAGCAACCTTGAAAATAAAGGCAAGGATTTAAAAAACCCTTAAAATTCTATTAAGGTCAATAGTTAATAAATATAGCGTTATCATCATATATATTATTGTAAAAAAGCAAGAAGCTAAAAGTCTATAATAAAAAGGGAAAGTTACGAAATTGCCCTTCAAGTTTAGGGCAATTTCGAAAATATCCTTGAAAGATCCAATATTTCAAAAATACCCTTTGGGCAGGTCACGGGCAGCTGGGGCAAAACGAAAATGAGAAAGGGGCAATCGGGATTTAGACAGAAGAGCGAAACGGAGAGGAGATGGCAGACTTAGGAGCTCGTATGAACAAAGCATGGAGTAGCTCACGGGTTTCTATCCTATTTCGAGGTAACTCTGGCACAAGAACTGTGAAACGTTTTTGCATCTTGCACTGGAAGAAGCTACGATTACATTACAGGCAATTGGGGTTTTCTAGGCTTTTGAGTCTACATTATCAAAGCAACAGAACTTAAAGAAGGTATTTCTTCAGTTCCACTTATTTCTTGTGTAGATCATTTGGCATAATTCTGTATGTTATCTTTGAGACCACAGTTGCTTCCTAAGGCAAGCGAAGACCTTGATGCTAATAAGACCACAAATCCTAAGAGGCAATATGAACCTCCATCAAAGTATTTTTCTGGCATGGGGGGTTCATTTGCAATATCAAAATGGGCTGCAATTGCATAAGTTCATCAGAGTCTATTCTTCTGTTTCTTGCACGTTAACTTATTTCACATGCTATTTCAGGCTGGCAATAACGAACAAACTTTGTTGTGAAGAGGATAAGGAATTAAGGTACAATCTGAAATATAGAAGGAGGACCACCTCAAGCAAATTGATGCTGAATATTAAATGCAGCATGTTCAATACCACCACAAGAGGAATCACTCCGTAGTTTGCTTGTGGTACAACATAAGGTGGAGCAAAACTCCCTTGTTCAGAAATTAGTTGACTATAAGCACGAATATATGCAGGGTTTTCATCCAGTGAACCTGAGACAATATATGCAGGATTTTCATCCATAAACCTGAGACATAACAACCTACAAACTGTACCAGATATGGAAACTACATACATGCTATTGAACTTTGAGCAAGACTAAACAAGATACGCAAATTACATACACGTCACTGAACTTTGAACAACCCATGCCACGGTCTAACATTTGTCCTGTAAGATTTGCCCACATTATTTATGCTGGAACACGGTAGATTGCATATCATAGAACAACAGTCTCTATGTTAAATAAACTTGCAGCAATGCATCTATTGAGTTCTTAAAATATCTCAACAAGAAAGCTTCAGGACATCTCTCACTAGTAGAGATAACCCTTGTTTGTCGCGGTTTTTGTCACGCAAAATACACTATATTATTATTATATTATTTTCGTGATAAATGACTTTTCTCACTCGTGACAAACGTGAAACCACTTGTCACGAGTGATATACAATTAGGTTTGTCACGCATGGCAAACTTATATTTGTCACGCGTGATTTTAAAAAAAAAAAAAATCACGCGTGACAATTGTTAGTTTTTGTTACGCATGACAAACCTATTTTTGATTTTTCTGTTTCTTCTTTTTTTTGTTTTACGTAATGCCTTTTTTAAGATTTTGTCCACACTTGACATTCTTTTATCTAATCAGATTTTGACACGTGTTACTCATTATAAAAAAAATGAGCCAAGTGTATACACAATACAGATTTCCCTGGTATTGATGCCTTTGTTAGATCAACTCTAAACAATCTGTTGTTGTAGAACTTTAAGGATGCCTAGGAGAGAGAGATTTTTAAAAATGGGTAACATTTACACTTGGTAACACAATAATCGTTGAAAAATATCAGTAATCGATCTTGCTACCTTTAGATGTCACTGTAACATCCTAAAACATAAAGATGTCTGCACAGATTCGTCTTCAGAAGCACTGCCAATTTTGGCCAACGCGTGGAAAATGATTTAAAAAAATGAACCAGGGGCACTGCACTATTGCCTTGATCTCATCTTCAATAACATTCAGAAGAATTCGATACAATGACCACCAAAAGCGCAGGAAAGAATATTTGCAGATAGTTTTATACCTCTGCCAAAAGCCTTTAGTGCATTGAATACAAGAAAAACACTTAGGACAACCTGTGTTTTGGAATCTGCTACAAGTTTAAAAGGGAACCAACTTTTTTGATTTAGCTCTGCTACAAGAACATCTGCCAAAGGAATAATAGTATATGAGCTTAGAAATCCCTTATCTTGAAATAGAAATCCCTTACCTTGAAATAGAAATCCCTTATCTTGAAAGAAATCCTGCCCGATTGAAGACATCTGTGTCTGGATAAAAAAAGAGAAGTAAAAAAAAGATAAGCAGTGAAAAACAGACAGATTGGGCTTACTTAGATTTGGGCGATGGTCTTAAAGCCAAAGGCTGCCCCGTCTAACTGTATATGGAACACAAGTTTCGGATTTGTAGGGAGCAGCATGGACCTGCTAGATTCTGGCATGTAGAGATGTTTCCGAGTTGTGCTTGTGAAAGCGGCTCTAATCTTGAGCGGTTCTAATCTTGAGATTTGAGATTAGTTCTCAAGTCATCCGAGCGGATGCGTAAGCGGCATCTGAGCGGCTCTGAACTCAGGAGCGGATTTTGAACTCCTAGAAGCCTACTTCGAAAATACCTAGATGCGGCATCCGGCAAAGACTTAGAAAACATGCCTTCAAAATTTCTTCAGTACTATGGTAAGCCTCAAAACCATTGCCGAGCTTCCTATTCTCTGCCCTTGCTCCGAATAGCTCCGGATGGCCTGCTGCTTGGGATAGCCTAAAGATCAGGAGTTCAGATGGGCAGCAAAGTTGCGAAAGCGGGGAGGATTGGAAACAAGCACACGCAATCGCCAATGGGATGATAGGGATGATAGGACCGAGATCAAAATCTCGGCCGTTCATCTCAGCCATTTTGATGGAGGAAACATTTTGATGGAGGAAATATTTGGCCCCTGAGTGACCTTCTAGCCCATAAAATGCATGACAATTAAATAGCTATTGCGCATGGATTTTATATAGCAAACCATTTGAGTACAATTGATTTAAAAATAAATTCAAAGATTTAAATCAAATTGTATGGTTTGTTACCAACATCAACCATTGCCTACCAACATTATTTTAATCACAACTTTCATGGTTCAAAAGTTAGGGGGTTTCAATGAAAAATTCGCAACTTTGAAAAGTATTGATTAGGTAAAACGAAAATCTTCCAACAATTTCTCGAATATTTTTGCAAGAAAATTCGAAAAATAGGCTTAAAAGGGATGGTATGATTTTTTTCTCTGGTAACGTCAAACAGAGGGCGGCATTTGTCCCAGTTGGGTGGGTCCTTAAATTTGACCCCAGCCGGTAGACCGATATAATGCGTGATAAAACTATATTTTTATGTTCACGCAAGTGACAAATCTATAACTTTTTATTTTGCCCCATGACAAAACTTATTGTGCCAATAAGCTGCCGAAATGTGGTGATGACATGTCAAATACAGCATGATGACAATTGTTATTTTTGCATTTGTGGGAAAAGTGGAAATTTGCCAAAGTTGGCATGGAATATGATGATGTGGCACTCCAAGTGGTTACATGTCATGCCAAGTAAGCATCGCCAATCAAAAACTAAATACAACCTTGGTTTTTCATGGGTGATGTGGCAATTATGGGTGACAAGGCAAGGTATGTTGTGGACATGGTGATTAAGCATTTATGCTAGAAATAGGACAACTTTTAACGTTTTTTAAAGGAATTGGAATGGGAATTTAGGGGCACCAAAAAAACCTACTTATCTCACTACCAAAAAAAAAAAAAAACAAAACAAAAAAAAAAAAGAAGAAGAGAAAAAGAAAACTTCTTATCCAAAGAGTGGCTTAGTTATTTTCAATCTAAAGTGCATATAATGCTTAATCATCATGTGGCATGCCACAACATCCAAAGAAAATCCCTGTCACCACAGAGAAATATGTTTTCTTAAAAAGTTGCAAAATTGTCTAAGCAAATTCCTCATTTTTACACCATTTTGCCACCTCACCACTCTTCTTTGCCACCTCACCATACTCATGCCATGTCATCTCCCGTAACTTTTGCAAATAGTCACCTTCTCAATGAAAGAGGTTTGCCCTCATCCTTTCCAGAGAAAGGGCCGGCATTACTGTACAACCTCATAGTACATTAGAGTACGACTAGAGAGGCATTAGCAGAGTATTAGCGCACGACCTCATGGAGGAGCGCAACCGGGATGTTGTATATCCTTTTTTGCTTTAATATTATGAAGCACTACAAGATGATAAACTAATGCAAATCCAAGACTTGAATAGAATATGAGGACAACGTATGATGAGAGTGCATTAGATTTCCTTCTGACCTCCCCTTTACTGGAAAAGGGCTATGATGAATGTCCTACCTAGACACTGCAACTCCCGCAAGCAAACATTGGATTGTCAATTCCCATGGACATTCTAAGGATCCGACTATCACTAGTCGCCCCGACATTCCATGTTCATGACAAGATGCAATGAGGTCGTCCACCCCATTGAAAATTCGCCTAGCAATTTTGGCCAAAAGTAAAATATATTCGAAGTCACCACTTGATGATCTACCTTATCCAAGAAAGTGCCATGTCACTATACAAAAAATTCCTTACTCAAAATATAGTCCAAAATGGCCCCACACATGACTGGCACCAGCAAGGTTCAAACTCACCAGCATGGTCTCCTCGACGTGTCTCAGCTGCGCTGGCTGGGAGCAAACCTGCATCTATTAGCTCTTTAATCCTCCTCCTCCTCGTACTAGCAGGCAAATCCTTAAAAAGGTTGGGATCCATAACAAAAAGCCCAAGAGAGCGCCCAGGAGAAGAGAAGAATAAGGAGAAGGTAGAAGAGAAGAAACAAACAGAAATAGGCGAAATTTAAATTGAAATTAACGGCTACATTCTTTGTCACGCTTGACAAAAGTTTGCCATGCGTGACAAAAGATTGTCACCCGTAACAAATGTTTTTATTTTTTGTCACGAGTAACAAAGAATGATATAATTTGTCACGAGTGGTAAATATTAATTATTTGTCACGGTTTTTGAATTTGGATTTTTGTCACGAGTTGCAAACAGGATCTGTAGTTGTCACGAGTGGCAAACATTAAAATACGTGACAAACTTTGTTGCCGTGACAAATCTGACCGTGACAAAAGACCCTTGTGCCTTGTAGTGTCTTGCACTTTTTTTCTTCCCTAAATCAAAGCTCTGAATTCAGAATTTACCAGCATGGCACCTGTGTTCTCTGTTACGGTATTGTTCAAGC
>JAANSK020275924.1:0-11308 GCA_011763485.2 Isoetes engelmannii
CAGAAAGTAATAGAGATGGATTACTTTTTGTTCAGGTCCAAGACCTCAGCCCCACAAATCGGAGCTCCATAAAACCTAGAGGTTTCGCCTCCATGGAAACCCCCCAAGCAAAAGGAACTCCAAATTTGTTCTCAAAATAATAAAAACTTGAATGTTGGCCATTCCCATCCGAGTTCCGTTCTGAAATTTAAGCCAAGTTCCCAAAAAGTTCCAATCCCGGTGAGCATTACCCCTCCCATTTCCAACCCTGCGACAAATGAGCGCGCATTTTAAAAATCCGAAAATGGGCAAAGCTTATTCGTCGGCTGTTTCGACTTTGCCTAAACCTAAGAAAAACTCGAACTTTGAAGTAGCACTGGCGGCGCTGTGTGGATTGAAAGCAAGGGCGCAGTTGAAATCCAGCTTTTCGTTTAGGAAATCGGCCCTTTTAGCTTCAAAGGTATGTTTGAAGATCAATTTTGTCTTGTTTAATTGTCGCCTGCTTTAGTTGTCGACCTGTCTGCTGCAAACAGAGCTTTTTCTATGACTTTGGCAAGTCTATAATCCGCATGTCTGGCATGTGCTTCCCGTCCTAAAATGAAGCTTCCAGATGGCAATGTTGTTCCCAGACACAGTGTTGAACATTGAGGCCACCACTCGCTTCACAAATCTGCTCTTCTGATAATCATTAATATGCACAACTTGCTTCCAATAGTTGGCCAGTTCTGTTAGTCCATTACACTCACGTATATACACCAGATTGAGACTATCTTTTGGGAAGCAGGAGCCCCCCAATTTTTAAGTCTCTGCTTTAAGTTTTTTAAGTCCTTACAGCAAATGCCATTTCAGATACGCTTGCACCAGTGGATTCACATGGCATTAATTGAAGAATAAGCTGTGCTGGAGCTGCATTAGCTGCAAGCTTAGAAAGCTCTGCAAACCACAGATTTCTGGTTATAATACCATCCTCAGCAATAGCTTCTTTAATCCTTTAAAATCTACCTTTTGCTTTCTACTTGTTTCTAACCCAACTTATAACCCCGAGCTCTGCTCTATATCACTATAAGCTCATTTCAAGCAACAATAGCTTTGAAGGTTCTGTCGTTCTTAAAATCTGTCTGATACATCTATCTGATCAATTCAGATTGGATATCTTAACAACATTTTGTGTCCTATATATGGATGCCCTATTGGCAATATCTGCTCTAATGCAGATTCATCAAGTCTAATCCTTGTCCTTTATGACATTGAGAGATTTGGCTGTCCAGATGCGTTTTCTATTGAAATTCCATGATTTGAGCACTGATAGACTGAGCATGATTTGAGCACTGATAGACTGAGCAGAAGCAATACTCTTGGGGCATTTAATGTCCTGCTTCAAAGTCCCGGTTATAATTCAATGCCCTGTTTGTAATTCAATTCTATAAGTATGCTGGCCGGGCTTAATAATTCTTGCTCGAGTAATCCTACATGATTGATAGAAGCTTTCACTCTATAAGTATGCTGACCAGATTTGTTCTTGCTTAATAATGATTTGTGTGCAGGAATATGCAAGATTTGTTATTGTATAAGATAACGACTATCATCTCTGAACATTTTCTATTATGTTTAATTGTTCTTATTGTGACTGCAAGACTTCTTCTCTAATATATTTCTATGTTGTTTTTGAGCAAATTAAGAGCATTTTTTAGTAGAATGATGTTATTCTGTATTTTTTATATTCTTTGCCGTTTTCGTTTTCGTTTTCAAAATTTGATTCGCCGTTTTGCTTTCATTTTCGTTTTTCGTAAATATGATTCGTCCGGCTATTCTGTAGATTCAAGGAGCACGGAAGACGAGCCGAGCGATTCAGCTTGATCTGATGTGAGTGATTGATGCTGAGTAGTTAAATCTGCCAGTGTATGATCTAGGATCCAGCAAGCAGGTGTGTTTGTTTGTCTCAGTTCTTATGAATCTTTATGTAGTGGGCACTTTTCTGCTAAATCAAAAGAACTGAAAGTTTTTATCAACATTATGATCTAATTAATCCCTACTCTAAAAGCAGAAGGGGCAGGCAATCTGGAATCCAGTGCACGCATTCTCCATTTTCCTTACGTTCTTTCCTTATAGACAATAAATGAAAAATATGTCTGGGCTTTGTTTTTGGCAAATTGTAAATTTGGGACAGCTTGTTTATACGTTTTGGTATGCATACAAATTGGAGGTCTATTTATACAATTGGATACTAAAACATCTCGCATATTATACATGTAATATATCTTTGTAACTTCTTGAGTTCTCTGTACTCTCTAGTGAACCATTATTATATTGGAGATGAAGCTGCTTAGTTGGTGGCTTCTTTTGGTGGCAGCACTTCGACTTTCTTCTGTATGGTTTGGATTTTTTAAAATTTGGGCTCTACAAAAAGGTGTCTATTCGAAGACCAAAAGTACGTTTTGAAAATCCCATATATATTACGTAGATAGCATTCCCTGTATAAAATTGATCATTGAGCTAAGTCTGGCTGCTCTCACCGTGACAGTGACTGAAGTGCATGGGCGAACTTTTGGTACATGGACTTTGCTTACATGCACTTTATGCATTATGTGTGCGATGAACTTAGAGAATAAGCAGTTGTATCTTGCGACCTTCATTTCATTTGTGTATGCTTTGGGGCATTTCCTGATGGAGTATACAATATACAAGACAATGGCATTCAAAAACTTGGCAACTGTTTCGTTTATTGCAGGTAAAGTCAACAAAGTTTTTGTTTATGTAAATGTTCTTTATGTGTAAGGATTAGTGAATTTATGCTACTTCGATAATGAATAGTCGGAGAGAGTGATACAACTGAAAATGTCTTGATTCAGACTGTCATGAAATTATACAAATTTTGATCTCAAAGGAATCCTATTCAACATGCCATGTAATCTGTAAATCAGAATGTCTGAAATAAATACCACTATGCTAATTGGTGAAGCTTTGTAACGTGAGAATGTCTCTATCTAGAAGTTGAGATTAGGTATCTATTCAGCCAGGCTTATGATATTTTTACTGGATATGAGTTTGTCTTGTCAATGTTAATCAACTTGTTTTCGAAAACTTAATGTACTTTCATGGTTTCAGGGGGTTCTATAATTTGGATGCTTTTGGAAAGAAGTGGTTAGTGCAAGATACTGGTTCCTTTGTGATTTGTTTGTTCAGAGTATGCTTTGAGTTTTTTAGTTTCTCAATTGAGATCTGTAAACCTGGACAGTATATTGGATTTAGACTCTGGACGCCATCATGTGGTGCTGATCAAAACAGTTTCTTACACAACATTTGCACATGGAGTTTGGAACATGAAAAATTTGCAATTGATGCCTTAGAAGGATTGTTAAGAAGCCTCCATATCTGCAAAATTTTCTGCCATGATTAAATGTTTCTTACATGTTCTTTTGTTATCATCGAGCTTACTTCAAAGAAAAGGGAGAGTATTGTTCAACCAGACTTGATAAACTAATTTACGTTAGGTTGTCTTAGCCAGACCAGCATTTTTTTATTAGAAATTTTAGGAAGCATGACTCCGTTATTGCAAAATATTTGATTACAAGATACTGATAAATAGACAATAGCTACAAGATGATGTTAACTTTGGAGGATAAGGGTTTTTTTTTAGATTTTTTGGTTATTTTTTAATCAGATTAATCACATACATATACTCTTTATAATAATACTCTTTATAATAAGGGTGAGATTCGACTACGGCATTTAAAAGTTAGGGAAAATTGTCAAAATACTGCAATATTTTGAGGTATTTATAGAAAGGGAAAAATTCCGATATGCCTTTATGTTTTGGAGTATTTTTTTTTACATGCCTTTGAGTTTTTTCCTTTTTACGAAATGCCTTTTGCCCTTTGGGAGGGTATATTGTTATGTATAAATGTGAATTATTGGTATGCCCCTAAAACTTTTTTGTATTTCATGATATGCTCGTGGAAACCAACGGAACTCTTTGGCGGGCTTTTTGAGGCGGGGTTTTTGCAAGCGGTGCTCCATTCTACATGGATCCGGCTTTGCAATACAGAAATTCAGCCTCCTTTTTGCAATTCGGCTTGCATGTGACCTTTTTTACGGTAATTGTCTTTGCCATTGCATTCAACATTAGAAGATTTAGAAAGACCGGCATTGCTTGGAATACCTTTCAATTACATAAAATAGGATATAAAATCTCTCTGTTATGAGTTTTCTAATCTTTTACAACGAGCTTCTCCTGGAATTCGACCTGCATGTGAGCTTCTTTTCCCTTTTCACGGTTTTTTTGTTTGCCATTGCATTCAAAGTAGAAGATTCAGGAATGCCGGCATTGCTTGGAATTCCTTTCAATTACATGAAATAGGACATAAAGTCTCTCTGTTATGAGTTTTCTAATATTTTAGCAGTTAGCTTCTCCTGGAATTCGAGTTTTCTAATCTTTTAGCAGACAGCTTCTCCTGGAATTCGACATGCATATGAGCTTCTTTTTTCCTTTTCACGGTTCTTTTGTTTTCCATTGCATTCAAAGTAGAAGATTCAGGAATGCCGGCATTACTTGGAATTCCTTTCAATTACATAAAATAGAACATAAAATCTCTCTGTTATGAATTTTCTAATCTCTTAGCAACCAGCCTCTCTTCGAATTCGACATGCATATGAGCTTCTTTTCCCTTTTCACGGTTTTTTTGTTTGCCATTGTATTCAAAGTAGAAGATTCAGGAACGCCAGCATTGCTTCGAATTCCTTTCAATTCCATAAAATAGCAACCAACCACCTTTTCCAAGCCAGATATGAGTTTTTGAACTATTTACCAACCAACTTTTCTTTGTTTTTGACCTGCAAGAAATTAAATAAGGGCTTCCTTGTTGTGTTCATTAATGTTAATTCATTTCATTTGATAACAGTGTCAAAGCTAAAAAATGGAGTTGCAAGTAGGTTCTGTTTGGCCTCCTTGGCTGATTAGAAGATTGCTGTAAAGAATCATGCAATCTCACATCACGTGGAACTTAAAGTGAGAATTGCTCAATTGAGTTTTATGGACTGTGGATATAGGTACACAGTGATCTGCAGCACTGAAAATTGTACTTGGCGTCTCTATGCCTCTGTAATAGAATGTGGTCCTCAATATGCTATGAAAAAATTTCACGATGTTCAAACTTGTACTGGTGCTGCTTGTCTTGCAAACCATACCATTGACAGGTTTAGAGATCAACCGGGTTTAAGACCAAAAGATCTGATTGGAGATATTAAAAGGGGAAAGGGTGTGACTATTTTATATGAACTTGCTTGGAAAGCAAAAGAGGCAGCACATGCTAGCATTCATGGTGACTATACTGAAGCCTACAAGAAACATGAAATGTATTGTGATGAAATTCTAAAAAGCAACCTTAAAAGTCTGCCATTTGTGTAGAAAACAATAAAGGTCGTTTTTTTTGTTGTTTTTTTCGTGTCTCTGTAGCTTTTGATACTAGTTTGAAGGGTTTTTGTTACTGCAGACCAGTACTTGGCTTAGATGGTACTCACCTCAAAGGACGATACCTTGGCATTCTCTTGTCAGCGACATCTATTGTTGGTAATGATGGTTTATTCCTTGTTGCATTTGCAGTAGTACTTGCAGAGAAAGATGATAATTGGGTCTGGTTTGTACAAAACTTGAAACATTATTTACATCATCATGAACAGATAACTTTTATATAAGATAAATAGACAGAAGGGATTAGTAGAAGGTGTTTAGGTTATATTTGAAAATGTGCCATATGCTTATTGCTTGCGCCATTTAGCTGACAATTTCAGGAGGGTTTTCAAGAGTGCACAACTTGTTCACATGCTATGGAATGCTGCACGGCTAAGAAGTATTAAAGAATATGATGCAACCATCACAGAAATGCGCGCAGCTAATGCAGAGGCCACTACTTGGATTCTTACTGCTGCTGATCCTATCCATTGGGCCAACTCAAAATTCAGAGGAAAGAGGTATGGACATCTTACTTCTAATATCGCAGAGTCTTTGAATTCCTGGGTTGCGTGAGCCTAGAGAGTTACCCATACTAACTATACTGGAATTGATACGCCATAAGTTGATGGCATGGTTTTTTTTATCGTAGAAAAGATGCTATGTCTTGGCTACAAAATGCAGGAGAGTATGCTTTGACCCCTCATGCTGAGCATGATGTGAAAAAATCATGCGAAAAGGGTCGTTCCTACCATGTGATTGCAGTTTCTGAGCTTGAATTCGAAGTATTGTCATCTAAACCAAGGATTGTAAATTTGGGTTGGAAGACATGTTCATGCAACAAGTGGCAGCAGGATGGGATTTCTTGTGGCCATGCAACGTATGCAATACTTTATAGAAATGAACGTGTATAGAGCTATGCTCATATGGCCTTTTTTGCAGTTTCATATGTTCACACCTACAAGGAGATCATGCATCCAGTTTTACACAGGTACTCTGTTGTCTCCAGTGACAAGAGGACACTAGGTCGTCCAAGGACCAAGAGAATCCGCACTGAAGAATAGAATAGAATAGAATAGAATAGAATAGAATAGAATAGAATAGAACAACATTTTTATCGTCCACGAACCAATTGGCCTATGGAACTTGTACAAAGAGAAACAACAAGCGCATTACGGCCCGGGTGAAAAATCCCCTTGGGCAAGAAAATCGTGGCAGCAATGAGCTCGCTGATATACCAGACACGGGGATGCCATCCCAAGCTAGGGGGACAAAGCCGATACCATCACAAGCTAGAGGGACAAAAACGATGCCTTTCGTCCATGACCTCTTGAAGACATGATCCAAGAGTTCCTACCGCCTCAGTATTCAGCAAGAGATGGAATGCCTGGTTCAGTATCACCAACTGGGGGTATCGTGCCCTAATGTGTTCATAAGAGGGGCATGTTTGCAGAGCATGGTCTTTGTCCTCAACAACCCCCTGGCGGCAGCACTGGCAGGTCATGTCCTCACGTGCTTCCTTCGCCCATTGCCATGTTTCAATACGGAGGTGGAAGAAGCGCATCATTGCATTAGATGTAAGGGCAAATGCCATAATTCACGTACATGAAGGGTTCCTATCTGATGGACATATTTATTTGTTTGAAAATTTCTTTGTTCTATTCTGTATCAGTATTTGTTTGTTTTAAAATTCAAATTCAAATTTTGCTCTAAAAGGCCATTTGAAACATTCCAATATAACAGAAAAATTATCAGTTGAGAAATCTAGCAAATTTAGCAGCAAGTGGAGAAGGATTGTTGCAGCCAATAAGGATAAACGGATCTGGAGAAGCTGATGTCATCGTCCCACATCTTCTCCTTCTTCTCTCATGTTTTCGGATTTCAAATCTGAATTACGGCAAAAGGGAAGGGCATTTGAAATTTTTTGTTAAAACGTAAGGGCATTGTGTTAAATATTTAAAGTATTCAATATATGTAGACGTCCCCAAGGGCATTTAGTAAAAAAGTAAAAAATCAAGGGCATCTTGGAAAATACTCCAAAACATAAAGGCATATCAGAAATTTTTCCTTATAAAAATGCCCCTAATTTTCTTGGAATTGTGAAAATACCCTTCTCTTTCTCTTTCTCTTTCTCTTATGCTTAATTGGGCCGATCTATGGGAGTCTTCATCCAGTTATAAACTGCCGGATCTACACTATCTATGCTGCAGAATGGGTGCTTCATCATATCGCACTGCTGAAGCTGAACAGAGATGAATGATTCTAACGAAGGGTTCAAATTCTTTTTTGATTTGAATGAGCCCATCTACCAGAATTCATCTTGCCATATCCACTGTAAGTTTCAATGCCATTTTCTACTCTTGCAACCACCATGTGCTATTTTTTCAGTCCATGATTCGACTTTTTTCGTTCAGAACTGTCTTCTTAGGCATTTTCATCTACCGTAAACTGCATCCACATCAAGCATGCCAGTGAACCGGCAAAAAGTGTCCAAAGCGTTCTTGGGAGGACAGGTATCATGGGAGCCCCAGCCCATTTGAGAAGCTCGGTCTGCATGCCATCCAAGTTAGCTACTTTCCCATTAGCGAGGCCCTGTAGGCCTATTATAACATCTCTCTCAGTAATGGCTAGGGCGAGGCCTATCTGTGGCGGTACTGCTTCCGGCCACTCAGTGGGTCATAGAGCTGTTGCAAGTATTGCAATCAGTGCTCCGAAGTGATATTCCCTGCATATTGCAGAGGCTTGCTCAATACCCTTCTCCAAAATGTCCTGGGGTGATGCTCTAGGAGATAGTAGATCTGCTGCTGATCCTCTGCAAGGTATCTGGCTTTCTTGTCCTTGAGGAAGGCCCGATGTTGGCTAATGGCTTGCGGGCGCAGGGTGGGATCAGTGACCCGTTATTAGTGTGGACTGTTCATGTTGGCTGCTTCTAATTAAGCACTCATGATGCAGCTATCATATTTTTCTCGTAGAGACTAATGTATATGGAATGCAACTGGCAGCCATTTGGCAGTTTACGAGCAAGTTATATCCAATGTTCTTACATTAAATTAATAAGCATTGCTTGCACAATTTTTTTCTCCTTTGTAGTTTACTAGTAGTGTTATGGTTTTAATGCTCACCTTCATTTCATGTCTATAGCAGCCAAATCATACCAGAAATCATGTCAAGGGATCTTCAAGAATCACGACTTTCTTTATATGATTGTCAGTGAAACACGACCGAACCCTCCATATAGACAAATCCCAAAAAGGATATCCAACTGGAAAAGATGGAGGTGTGTTCGGCACCTGCAGTAAACAATGGGAACATGTAAGCATAACTTAGGGATAGATCATCTTACCTTCTCGGAGTGGACAAAAGATGATATGCCCTGGGGGATTTACTAACAACAAAGGGGATATGCCATCTGCGTTCAAGCGGTGGCGAAACATACCCCTGGTATACTGACTTATCTGAACATATATAATTGTTTTAGGAAAGATTCTATTCCAAGATTCCTGTTGCATTTTTTGACACGTAAATTTTAGGGTTATCCCGGGTCCAACACTTTTCGGCTCTTTTTTTTACACGTTTTCTACAGTATGGTCGAAGAAATAAGCTTCTGCTGCCGTGTTGCGAACTCCGGATGCTACAATTGCCTTCAAATGCTCCGAACTCAGTTCCTTCTGGCAGTCTTCAAACTGCAAAACGATTCCTTCTGCCGCGGATTTTGCGGGCAAAGCTTCTGAAGCGCTTAGGTATCTGCGGTGTGATTCTAAGGTAAGCTTTGTGCTTAAACCCCAGTTTTTCCTTTAATATTCTTCAGCAGCGAATCGTTTCATGGTTTTGCCGTCAAACTGAGAACAAGGGTACAAATTAGGGCAAACGAGCCTGCCCCTTTGATTTTTTTGCAGGATCGTTATCCATCACCTTCAACAAGAGCTCTGTGCAGGGCGATGCTTAAGCCAGTTACTGAACGGATGCTATAACTCTAGATTTCTCTCTTAGCAATTAGCTCAGCCTTAAGCAAGCTGATTAGCCATTCGTTATACATTAGCCCGTTCATTTGTTTTATTTTGCCTCAATTTTGTCGTCATTGTCAACACTCAGTATCGGCAGTGGCAGAGTTGAACTTGATTTTTCCAGGCTTGGCAAGTTGACAAGACTCTAGAGAAGCTATCTGATTTGGGCACTCACTTCCACATAACCAGCTTCATGCAAGGATGCTTGTGCTCTATCATGCGCCCTACTTTTGCAACCATGGCTTTGCCTTAATTCTTTATTCTGAGTCTTTTGGCATTCTGGGTCCTTATTAATGCGATGAGCCATAATCTTCTATTTGCATCTCATTTGTTTTGCAATCTTTTGTCTGATGGAACTTGGCGATTTTGCAAATATGCCCTTCTAGAGATACTTTGGTTGATAGAAGTAGAAGACTCTGATAGAGGTACATGGTACTTAAGAATATGTCTATTAAGTAGTTGAATTGAAATCGATTCGGCTTAGCACAACGCGTCCTTTGCACCCGATTGGACAAAAGAAATGTTCTGCCGCGATAAATTTCTTGTAGAAGTAATTTATCCCCTAAAGTATATAATTTGCTCCAATAATTGTGAAGAAACCCCCTAATGGTAAGTATGCCTACGTAAAATGGTCGAAAAGACCCCCGTAGTCGAACTCACATGCTTTGTACGCCCAATAAATGTGAACCCCACGAGTGACATGCCCTAATTACATGTTACTGTCTCCTAAGAAGGGAGTTGGACACCGAGGATAAGGACCTTTCCTAAATCAAGTGTGTTACTTGACGACGTTGGCAAATTAGATGTAATATGCTAAGCCATTTGACGAAAAAGTCAAATATATTACAATTGAGGTGGAATACTGGGCTTGGAGACCACATCCCTCACAGCAGATCTCTGTGTGTTGTCCCACAGTCCAAGGAGATCACTGGCATTCTCCTTCAGAAGTTCCAACTGAGTTTGGTCCTAAAAACTTCAGGAGCAGCTATGAGATATCTCTACTTCCATCAAGATACAATCTGTTCGGGGTGAGGGCCACCACTTAACCAAGCCTGACACACTCCTAGTTGGAACCACTTGGGTAGCGTGCACTCTAGATATGACATTTAGTTATTCGGAGTAGCCGACAATCATAAGACACACTCTTAATAGTTCGAGGTCAGGCTAGGACCAGCCAAAATACTACTCGAACTCATGTCTAACCCATATGAAGACCACACATGCGCTTGGCTTGGGAGTTGAATTGGTTTAGTAGGCTGCTAGACTAGGAGCATATTAGTAATGTATGAATATTAATCTTCCAGCCAAGGCTTTAACTATCTTAGCGTTCTATTTTTGCAAGCATGCATGATCTACTTTATAGTATATGTATCATTCATCCAAAACATCATAAGATTCAAGACAATAGGAGAAACCAACTTAGCTAGAGATTCAACATGTGGGGAGGATCCGTACCTAGAATTGTGCTTCATTTCCACATTGGAACAACTAAGGGGCAACTACACACTTTAGCATAGGATAAGCATGTGCACACATGAATAGAGTAGGTATACCAACACTAATAATGGGACCTGCTATAGCCATTAATGGTCGATAATGGAATCGTGTATGCTAGGTATGTCACATGCAGTCTATCCAACTTTCGAACTCGCAATCAACCAACTTTAATTGTCTTGGTGATGCCGACATAAAAGTCGCGCCTTCATAGTGGGCTCCAAGCTTAGAGAATAAGACAACAAGGCCAAAGGCGAGACTGGGCGCTAACTAAATGAGCTGATGATAGATGAAGAAAGAGTAAAGGGGAGAAAAAGCACTTTGGGAGCAAAGGCGAGAGATCAAGAGAAAAAGGTGATAGGGGTGATGAGTGTTTATTTTAATC
>JAANSK020275935.1:0-32292 GCA_011763485.2 Isoetes engelmannii
TTTCCCGTTGATCATAAGCGCCAGGCCACTCTCCGCGACCGCCAGGAGGAAATAAATTAGTAATAGTGGTCGCCACAGTGTCCTTCAAGGCAACATAGAATATGTTTCCGGGGCCATCCTTCGCAAGAGGACCATCCCTGGGGAATAAAATGGTGAGTATATTATACATGGCCCGTTTGTCTACCACATACATATATACTTACTTTTCCAAAACAAGCTTTAATGGGTCATCTTCTTCAGAGACATGACGTCGTCCAGATCCAGTATTCTTCACGTCAAGCTGTTCGTCAAGGCACCTTTCCTTTCTTCAGAAGTTCTCTGGGACTTCCGAATTGCCCAACTCCGGCCTTGAGTTTGTCTTCTAAAGCCAGCTTGATTTGTCCTCCAGCGGTTAATGTTTGTCTTGTAGCTCAATTCTCGTTTGTACTATAGCTCAATGGAATCAGCCAAGAAACAAGACGCTCAGTCGGTGTAATGGGAATGGTATTTGCCCTGCAGATTGAAGAAACCCATCTCGGGTGACATGGCAAACCGAGTTTTTCTCTAATGGGGATGCGCACTAAGAGTATTTTTACAATTTGCCTTTAATTATAGACGATCAGAATATTCTCCTAAACCCTGTTCTTGTTGAACCCTGCTCATTTCCATTTCCCTCCTTTGCAGTCGGGAGTCGTCGGAGATGGTTTCCCATCGTCGTCTTCTGGCCACTACTCAAGCGGCCCTCGCTGGGCCTGCCCCCACTCTACATGAAAGATCAGAGCTTCTTCACATGTTGCATGTATGTCAACCCGACTTTGAGGCATTCCTCCAGTACCCGGTATGCATCATCCCAACTCGTTTAAAAATTTCAGCGGGCCTTCAAAGATTCAGGGTCTCGCTTTTTAATGCAGACATGTCTTAGGTTGTTGACAGTCTTAAAATGTATCATGATACCATGTGTCGCAGATTAAATGGTGAATTTGAATTATGCAGTTTTACTATTGGCAGTTCTTTTAAAGCTAGACTTTGTAAAAAGCCTTATTCTGCCGAATTCCAACGTGCTCAGCACCGATGAAAGCAGTGCATTTTATTTTTGCTTGTCACTTTACGAGATTTCATTGCAAAAGTAAAGGACTGTTTTTTCCTGCTAGGATTATTTGCTGGCAAATGCTTTTCTCTCTGCGTTGTGGTCCCACACTCTATGTAGTCAGTAACAGTCAGAGGGTGCATTGTCTTTGAAAACATTGTGTCATTCTCGTATTGCTACGAAACTGCTGTTATTGGTGTGAACTCAAGTTTTAGATTATTACCAGGGGCCAAAGTCAAGTGACAGGTCACAAGTATTGTCAAAGGAAGTAAGATTGCCAGATGCTCCTCCAACAATATTGGATGACCAAGACACTCATATAGTAAGTGCATGAGAAAAGTTTTGGATGTCTTACTACTGCAGCTAATTAATTGTAAGAACTTGTTAACACTGTAGGCCTTGAAACTTAGTGATGATTTTTACCTCAATGAAGTGGATTGCGTGCGGCTTCTCATAGCTTCCCATCAGGAGGTACTTTCTTCACCTTTGTCAAGGTTGCAAATAAGGGTCTAACTAAGTTGGCTCTCAATCAGTGGAACCTCCTAGGGCGCGAGCCATTGGAGATTCTTCGCCTTGCTGCAGGCCTTTGGTTTACTGAACGGAGAGCTTTGATAACTTCACTGCAGCTAATAGTTCGAGTATGGTTTTCTTATTTTTCTCTTTCAAGGTTTTTGTTGGAGAAGTTCAATTTCTAACGCAAACTTATGGCAGGGCA
Source organism: Isoetes engelmannii (assembly GCA_011763485.2). Taxonomy (NCBI): domain Eukaryota; kingdom Viridiplantae; phylum Streptophyta; class Lycopodiopsida; order Isoetales; family Isoetaceae; genus Isoetes; species Isoetes engelmannii. The sequence continues at coordinate 1,782 of JAANSK020275935.1, forward strand.
GGCTGTTGTGCTAGATGAAGAACTTGACCAGGAGTTTGTAACTGATATTAGACAGTACGTAGAAGGCCTAATTCATTCTGGACTGCGGAAACGCCTCATTGCTCTCATTAAGGTACTCCTACGTCTCTTGACATTGAAACCACCTTCCAATGAAGCATGGGTATCTGAACGGAAAAGAGAGAGAGAGAGAGATATATTAAACATGTACAGGAGACCCGTAACTACTCTAATATCATGAAGTTTCGTTTTCTTGGGGAAGCGTCTATTGTTGTGACTCGTCATCAACAAGCTTCCACACTGGGTTCACTCCTTTTCATATAGCAACACATGTTTCTGGTCATAGTATTTCATGAGTTGCTGCAAGGTTGTTGGGTGCCTGAAAGATAACGATTTCTTTCTCTTATGATATAATAGGTAGGATAAGTGAAGATGAAATGTTCCTCAGAGTCACCATGTTCAAATCACATAAAGTGCACTATCTTTCTGGCTAGTCAAAGCTGATGAGAGGACACCCTGAACTGCCCCATTGAGAGAGGACACCTTGAACTGCCCCATTGAGAAACTTACCTTATTTGGGAGGTCAATATGACCAGGTCTTATACTAAAATCATCAGATTAGAAATTTCTCCTTGTAAAGTTTCATTTCAATAGACAACTCGGTGGAGGGGATTTAGTCAAGTGTTTGATACATAAAGCTGCTCTAAATTATGACGTATTAGCTGGTTCAACTGCTGTCTGATGAGTTTGTTAGTTGCTGCCAAGTTGTATTGAAATGGAGGGTCTTCATACATTGAGAAGCCAAGAGTATTAAGCATCCTAGAGAACCATCATGTCTCACTACCGTGAAAGCTTTTGATGAGACATAACCAACCAAGAAAGAAAGATTAACATGCACTAAAGACTTGTAGGCTCGACGAGACCAGATATACGCAATGTGTAAGGAGGGCATGTACCACATCATAAACTAAGATAAATAGCATTTTCTCAAGAATCTAGTTGAAATTTCCTAGAAAGATGGTCTATTTGCCAACCTGATGGTTCTATAATAAGCTCGGATGTCAGCATTTGGCCCCGTGGAAGCTGCTATTTTGACTCCCTTAATATTTGGAGATGTTTTTTTTCGCGAGTCCTTCTCCACTACATCATCTCCCTGTTGTGACTCTTCATTTGGAGGGAAAAGAAAATGAAATCATCCTGTTGTGACTCGTCACTGGCAGGGAAAAAATGAAGTTATCTCAGCTTGCCTTGGGCCTTTTGGACTACTGATGCCCTTCTTGTAAGAACGCTTTTGAGCAAATTCATGAACAAAGTATGCATTTCTGTTGCAATAGTTAATGAGCTGCTGCATAGTAGTTTGATCTCTAAAGAGGCAATGATATCTTATGAGATGCTCTATGTAGTAGGCAAGGCAGGTAAAATGAATCGTTTTTTGGACTCCACCACTAGCTGATATGCTTAGCCTATCCAAGTTTGACCTCAGCTGGTAAGTGATACCCTAATTTTTCCATTGAAAACTTCACGTTGTTTGGAAGGTCAATATCTAGGTAAACAGGTTGCACTATAAAAGGTTCTCTTCATAGAATTATTTTCCTGAAAGACAACTTCTGCTGGTGTTGGAGACATAGAGCTGTGCAGAGAGTTAAACAGCTTAGCTGCCTTAAAAAACCAACCTGTTTTACCTTGATCAGCTGAAATTCTGAATCTGTCCATGGAGAGACAATAAATGCATACCTGCTGCTATACATTCAGTCAATGCTTTGTCACTTGCTCAAAGAAGGTAGATCAATGCTAAAGTGCTAATAGCAACAAGTTGCTTGAATGAATAGGAAATCAACCTTTTCCATTTGGCAAGAAGGTAAAGTACCAGTGTAGTTTTTCTTTGCTCCTTTTTGTCAGTTAAGCTCAGAGACGGCAAACCTTATCAAGCGGTGGAGGCATGCATTTGTTCTTATTGGCAATCTGGAAATTACGAAAAGACATCTGAGAGGTTATTCTGCTTTTCAGGAACTTAACCGAGAAGAACCAGCTGGAATGGGTGGCCCAGGAGTCGAACCTTATGTTAGGGATTCTAGAGGCAGTTTAGTACAACGCCGTGATATTGCACAGAAGGAAAGACTCAGTCTTTCACAGTGTCTTGTGTTGACTTGTCTGATAGTTCGAATAGGTAAGAAAGTTTGCCATTATTATTTCCATCATGGGTAGGTCGTAATTTAAGTTCCTACCTTGACAAAGTATTTTCTGCACATCATGCAGACAAACAAGAAGTCAAGGATATATTCGATCTGTTGAAAGATTGTGCAGCAGATCTAAGCACTGCACAAGACTTGGTTAAACTTCAGGTTCTGCATTTGTCACCACTGCAGATTTTCCATTGTTAATATGGGATTAAGTTTGAATTTTACTAGTGATTTACTTCACAGATTACCTACACCATTATGTTTGCTTTGTTGATCGCTTTGATGTCTGATGCCCTCTGTAAAGCTCAAGATATGACACCGGTACTTTCACAAGATTCATCTTTCCAGCAGGAATTCCAGATTCAGGTCCTGTGATGGTCAGAACATTGTTTAAGGAATATGGTATTAACCTTGTAATGTGTATAATCTCCAGATGATGGACAGTGCTGATGTAGGTTCAAAAGGGTTTTTCGGTGTTATCCGATTGGCATGGGCTGTTTTCCTTATGCTCAACCTGGATGAATCCGCTGGAGTTGGTGCAATTGACGAAGCACATATACGTGCATGCCTTGACAAAGCATGTGAGCAAGACGTTTTTAAATTCATCACGAGTAACATAATAAAGACTCCAGCCTTTGAGGTTTGTATTACTAATCAGACAATTTTGAAATTCTTATGTAGGATTAGAATCGGCAAGAGTGACATTGGGCATGTTTTAGATGCATTTTGTAAAATATAAAAGACAAACTTGATATATTTAACTTGTCAATGCGACCATCTTCAATAAATATTCTTATAAATAAATCTGACTTTTTGTGTTAGATTATTCACATCTGGCAATGCCAAATTAGCTGCGAAGAAAGAGGCAGCACTATTAGCTTTAATCCCCTAATGTAGCTGATTATGTCTACTTGATAGAGGAATAAAGACAAGAACATTTCTGGTCCGCGAATTCATCATTCTGCAACATGTTTGGGTCCTGGAAAAGGCAAAGGAGCCTACCCTTTATTCATATAACATACAGGACAACAGAAGAAAAATGTTTTTCCGGTTACACAACATCTAAGAAAATGAAACAAACTCCAGCACAAGGATGCAAGCAGCTGTTTCAGAAGAGGGAGCTAGACAAAAAAGCAAAGGGTGTGCTGACATGATGGCTTTTTTTAGAATGGCGGAGATGCAGACTGCATTTCCAGCTTAACATACTTTTTTAGTAGCTTTTTGCAATAAATGACATATGCTAGGATACCCATGACCTCCTTGCAGGTTTAAAATGATCTATTTGCGTGGCCTTATAGACTAATAAATATTTTTTCCTTCATTCTTAGTTTGATTGGCACTTGCACGCCATATGTCTAACAACTGGTTGAAATGCCAGTTGTTATTAGGATTTTGAGCACATTTTACAGTCTTATATGGTCAACCAGTTTTTAAACATGCACATAAAACAAACGAGGATTAATATGTCCAGCTATATAAAGGTGGAACACCTACAACAGAAAAAAAATGGCCCATACAAAGGTCTATCGAATGGTCTCGATGTTTGAGAAGTTGCAAAAGCAAACAATTTGAATATTCCAATTGGATGCTTTTAGTTGTCTGAAGCCATAACAACAAGCAGGTGTCGAAGCATTAATCCCCACTTTCCAGACTGTCATCAATCTGTAAAGGACATGACTCTGGATGTCAACAAGAAAATGATATCCTGAAACAAGCATAAGACGAACATTTGGAATGCCCATCGATAGTGGTGCTTTGATGTCTTAGGTATTGCCAGGTGGGCAATGCGGATCTTTCCACGAGCCTTAACCTTTCAAAAAGCACTGGTGGTTTTGCTCAGTGCGCCATTTACTGTTTTGTAGGTCTCAAGAGGAGTTGATGGGACATCTGTTTGACTCTTAACTGTCTTACTTGTTTGGACCGTTTCGTTCCCTTAAGAACACCTCATTTGATATGTTGAAGATGCTAAAATTCAAAAAACTGTTCATTTTAACCTGTTGATGGTTTTCTTTGTTTAAATTATGCATGCTTTAGTTTTTCAAGATTTGGTCCTGTGATGTAACTTTTAGTAATCTCAGCCTAGATGATGTATGCCCATGCCATTGCTCCTCAATACAACTGGGTTGTAGTGATGGCATGATGCAGAAGTCATGTAAGGCATTGAGGATATTTAGGCTCGTATCTGAGGACCTAATAGCTTTTGTATTTTGCTATGCAGTAGGTAATATATAAAAGCTAGTAGTTAGCTATATGGTATTACAGCAATTGTTACCTCACTATATAAGCTATCTGGGTAAGAATTTCTTTTTTCATCCATGTTGCGACAAGATAAAGGTTATTGATGTATCACGCAAGTTCAAAACTGTAAAGCATGTCAAGAAATGTAGTATGAAGGTCAAGGCTAAAAAAATTGACCAAAATATGCTGCATACAAAATAAGCTCGATATATGAACAAATTAATAATAGTTCTCACAGCTATAAATTCTGGATAAATCACGTCAATGTTCGAAAAGTACGTCATAAATTTATCTGCTGGGGTAGAAGGCTTTCTGCGTTTCAGATTGCACTGGTTTTGCAATACATATTGTTGGTTGGTCTCTTCTTCGTAACAAGACCAATATTTGGCCCGTAGGTCTTTCTTGTTTTTTCGTTCTCTCAGTAACTTTTGTCTCGAGGAGCCCAGTTGTCTTTTCGGGTTTATGGTTGTTTTTGTACAAGCAATTTCTGAGAGTTACTTGGATTGTAAAGGTAGGTTGTGCCAAATAGATGAAATTCTTTCCGCTTATTTTTCAGAATGATGACGAGGATATGGTGTTTGTGTACAATGTCTACCTTCATAAGCTCTTCACAAGTATGCTTTCCCATGGAATTGGTCGAGATAAGGCAAGTTACACGTATTTATTGTTTTAAGGCAAGTCGAGGCAACCTGGAACCTGAGGTTATTTGCAATTCTACTGCGCAGGTGAAGGAATTGAAAGATTTAGCCATGGTGTCACTTGATTCATATGCTGGCGAGGAAAGAGACAATGCTATGGAGGATGATGCCAGGGGGGACAGGCAAATTGTTGGAGCTCAGAGTAGTCCATTTATTTTCTTATTGGAACTAATCTCTGAAATTTATCAGGTACTGCAAACTGTTCAAAACCCATCAAGAGGGCTCTCTTGTTGTTAAAATATTTTAATTCTGTAAATGCAATACGCAGTCCTTGAGTCTTGACAGGTCTCTATAAATATTTCTTACGATATAATAACTTAATGGAAATGAAGGAATAATACAGCCAGATAAACAATAATGTGGTCCACAGAAATTACAGCCCCAGCTGGAGTGCATGTAGTTGTAATTAGGGTAGTGACTAATAGTTTGCTTACTATAAACATGTAAAAATAATGTTTACTCTCTGATATTGCTGCATTGCATATGAACTTCTCTTTTGCCTGCACTTACACGGTATGCAGTTATACCATATGGAGGGTTTATGATTTCTTTTGTTGTGTCACAGAAAGAGCCCGAGCTTGTGCTAGATAACGAAGTTCTTTGGAACTTCGTTCGATTTGCTGGAGAGGAGCATTCCAATTATTTAACACTGGTTGCCTTTCTCAATATGCTTACTGCCTTGGTAAGGGCTCGAATATGTGATAGAACTGTTCATTTAGATTATGCATTTTGAAAACGGCAAAGCGAATATATGGTGTTCGAGTGGTGTCTGACCTTGTGTTCAAGAATGCTGGCTTTTGAATATGCTGATTCATTTTGGTTCCTATCCTTTTGGGGTCACGAGACACAATATTCTAATATATTGAACAATGGCCATATAACTCTTATATTCATAATTGCAGTTCTTCTTGTGTTGCTTTTTGTCATTATCAGGCGTCGAGCGGGGAGGGAGCTCGGAGGGTGTATCATATTCTTGAAGGCAAAACCTTTCGAAGCGTTGGATGGCAGACATTGTTCAATTCTTTAAATGTCTATCATGAGCACTTCAGGAAAAGCTTGCAAACAACAGGGGGGTTATTTTCTGTTCTTCAGGAAGGCGATGCAAAAGCCCTGGAAGCATATTTACGTGTCCTAAAGATGGCGAGTAATTTTTTGTTTTCTTGCAACAGTGTCATTGAATTCAAATTAGGATCTTTGGTTTTATATCAGGTCATGGTGGCAGGGGATGAAGCGGAGAAAACAACATGGTTTCCAGACATCGAGCCCTTGTTCAAGCTTCTCTCTTATGAGAACGTTCCGACCTATCTTAAGGTTGGTATTCTGACATTTTCTGTTACTATAAATTTGATTAAGATCAAATGGCTAGGACGTTTTTCATCTGACCATTCTTCCATTGGAGTTGTAAGAAATCTATTTTTGTAAAAGTTCAGAGCATACTGGGGGTTCCCTTATCTCCAGATTTTTGATGTGATGTCACTGGTATTTGTAACGTCTACAGGAAACTGCTATTGTCTATAGCCCAATGATTAATATATATTTAGGGGCAAATAAGAGTGCTGTCTGGGGACACGTATTTCAAAACTAAAATCAAATAAAGAATCCTAACCATTAGGATCTGATGCTTCAATTGTAAGCTGATGAGAGGATGCTCTAAACTGTCCCTTAGAGTAACTTCATGATTCTGCCTTCTGCAGGGTGCCTTAAGGGATGCTATTGCGACATTTGTTCCATTATCTTCTGTATTGAGAGAGAAAGTCTGGAATTTACTGCAGTTGTATGATTTGCCCATAATATCGCTCCCTGCATTGGCAGATGGCACAGTACGCCAGGTATGTAGCTTAAACATATTGAAATTCATTGTCATTGTGTTTTGCGTGGAAGTAAGTGGTAGGAGTGTCAAGGCAGAGACCTGGAAGTCATTCTTAGCAACATTATGAGATGCCTACGTTGTGTAAATGATTTCAATTTTATCTAATTTCTTACTTGCATAATTTGTAACAATCCTTGGGCAGGCTTATGATATGACATTTGAGCTGAATGAATTGGAGGCTCGTCAAGAAAGATATCCATCTACTATTTCGTATCTGAATCTTCTCAATGTGCTGATTGAGAATGAAACCAATTTGGCTGATAAAGGTCAAAGGTAGAATGCTGTAATTGGAGATGCAGGGGAGGCCTTTTTTTTATATTTTAGAAGAGTGCTTCATGTCTTTAATTGTTTGTTTCTTTCCAGGTATAGTGTTCTCTTCAGGTTTGTGCGTGACCACGTGTTTGGTTCCTATTCCCAACGGGCATATGCGGATGCAAAGGAGAAATGGAAAATGGTGGTTGCTTCTCTACGGCATTTCCAAATGTGAGCTATCAAGATCTGATAATGTTGTTTAATAATATTTCCTTCTTGCCTGTATGCCAGAACTTTGTTCGGTTTTTCTTTCATGAACTTTGGAGTTGAGATTTCACGAGGATTTATATTGCAGACAGCAGAGTCACATCTCCTGATAACCTTGCGCTTTCAGCCGTCTTTAGTGGCTAACAAAGAAATGGCTTGCAGGATTATATTTTTTATATTTTGCTCTGCTTAATCTTGCTTGGTTGATAAGCATCTAATGACTTTTGGGTTTTGTTGCTGCATGTGTATAGTAGTCCAACTTATTTGATATTGGAAAGGATGTTGTGAAATTGATTAAGTTGTATTTGTTGAGATAAGAATGCCTTGATCATGTCATGTGTATCCTCGATTTTCACAGGATGTTGTCAATGTACCATATGTCAGATGAGGATATTAGAAGTGGTGCCGACCCAGCATTTCAGCAGGGAAATCCAAAGGGCTTAGCAGAAGGAAACATTACCCTTCCTCCTGCAGTTGAACTGATGAAGGTATTTCCTCGCTGAACAATGTCTTCCTGTCTTGTTACATCTGCAAGTTCTGTTTTTTCTTCTGCCTCTTATTATTTGTGGAATTTGAGCTCTTTTTTTGTCTGCAGGATTTGATGAGTGGCAAAGTTATTTTTCGAAACATAGTAAGTATTCTTATGATTGGGGTGAACAGAGTCCTAGAAGAACGGGTATGCCAGTCATATGGCCTCCTGTTGGAGGAAGCTATCAAATTATGCTTGGAGCTTGTAGTACTTGCACTCTCCAAGGATGTCTTGTTTGCTGATGTTTGGCGCCCAATTTATCAGGTAGAAATACCCATGGGTTTTATGTTATTAACTTGTGTAAGTACAGCCTTAATTTATTCATTGGATCCTTATGGACTATTATTCTGTTTTCCATCAATGTGCAAAATGAACTTGGTAGATGGTTTTGAACCATACGTTTCTGCATATGTATGGCAGAAGTAAAATGCAAGTTATTCGCATGGGCAATTGTTCTGTTTTCCAGCAGAAATTGGATTTGGTGGTGGGACAGTTTTGAACCATACATAAGTTCATGGTCAATTGCATAATAATTGGCACACCAATATGTTAATCAGAGTTTAGTTTGTTTTATTTGCTTCCCGTTTGGCAATTTTTGTGGCGTGCATCCTAGGTTCCCGTCCAATTGCTCCTTAAATGATCTATTAGAGCTTTACCTTTGGAAAGGTTCAATATAAAACACCTAACAATGGCTCAGAAGATCAGGAGCTGTGAAGCAATTGCCCTATTCCCATACCTAGGTACCTGAGTAGGTGGGGTTAGGTATAATTCGTTAGGGCTAGCTAAACTTATAGAAATCTATCGAATCTTTTTGGCATGAAATCTTTTGCGTGCTGACTTGATCTCTTATTTTGAATGATGAAGCAACTAGATATTATCTTGTCACATGATAATCGGCAAGTAGTAGCACTACTGGAGTATATCCGCTATGATGCACTCCCAGCCATACAAAAGTTGTCGATTCAGATAATGAGTGTGCTAAGGTATGCTGCACTGTATTTAGTAATAACCATAAAGCTGTTCTAGGACTAAACCTAAACCTATAAAGTTGTTTTCTTCTATAGTTCTAGGATGCCACACTTGGTATCTATCATTGTTGAATCAGGTTCTGCCCCTGGCCTTATAGAAGATTATGCAGTCTGTTTAGAGGTTCGATGCCAGGAGTCACAGATACCGGAAGGCCAAGACGTTGGTGCTTTGATTCTAAGGGTAAGACCGTCTAGCATTGCCAAGCATGTTAGTTCTGTTTTGCTGCCTACAACTGACTAATTGAATTTTTTGGTGCAGCTACTTATTTCAAATTTGGATCAACCTGCTCCAAATATCAGTCACCTACTTCTTGATTTTGATATTGACCAACCTGTTGAGAGGACTGTCTTGCAGCCCAAGCGCACCTACAGGTAATGCTTGAAATTGTCATTATAAGCAATTCTAACATGGCTCTGACAATTCTCATCTCTTCTTTTATTTAGCTGCCTCCGTATCGTTCTTGATATGTTGGATACGCTTCAAAGGCCTGATGTTAATGCTCTTTTGCATGAACTTGGTTTTCAGGTCTGTGCTTAATTCTTTGAAGATATTTTCTGTTGTTTCTTTACGTCATTATGTCTTTCCTTTGTAGTTGATGCACGAGCTTAGCACAGATCCAATAACTGGTGCAGCTACGGTTGAGCTTTTACGAACTGAAAAATATGATTTCTTTTCTAAGGTATTGTATGATGCTTCTACGGATCAGTAAGCCTCTCTTTCCTAACCCAACGGACTATGTCATTGTGTTATTTTTCTATATATAACCATTATCTTCCTCAATCGTATGTATAGTCAAGATTGAAAATGAAAGAGATCCTTACTATGTAATAAATTTGTGAAAGCTATGGAAAAGTAAATATCTTGATGTGTTTTGCTGCAGCATTTGGAATTCTTTGCATGCGAACAGCTCCCAATGCGTAGCACTAATCAATTACTACGAATAAGCAGCTTACAACAGGTAACATTATGCAAATCCTGATTCACCTAGTACTAAGTTATAGTTATATCCATCTAGAATGGGACCAATATACATTTGCTTGTTTCAGAGAGCATGGTTGCTTAAGTTGGGGGCTTTGGAATTACATGTAAGTGACATGGATATCATAACCCATCGCCAAAGCTGTCGACGACTCCTTGGGCATTTGTTCTTTCATGAAAGCCCTGAATTAAATACTATTCGCAATGGGGTCCCTCAACTGATGATTACCAACACTTCATCTGACAGTTTGAGAAAGATGAAGGTAGAGTTAACACGGGGGTCTGAAATTCAAGTTAATCTCTGTTAATGCAACAAATTTTTGTCCTTGTATGCAGGTATTGGAACTTCTTGACATTGTTAATTTTGAGTTGCCCAAAGGACATCACGAGTTTTCTCCTGAGCTTGACGGATTGAAGGATGATTTGAAGGTGTTCATGCGTACCATTTTTTACCCTCCCCCCTGGCTGATTTTATCTGCAATATGTTCTCTTTATCACTAAAAGTATGTGATTTTGGGACGCACTTTTGTGGTTTCCAAGGTCTCATTTGGCAGTAACAAAAGAGAATTCTGGACTTCATTCTATAATCCCCTTTCATATCATTCCTCTTCTATCATGTAAGCTGGTTATATTCCTTGTGAAGCTGCAGGTAGGAGAAATTTTAAGCAGCTCTGCAATGGTAGATGCTGGTGGCATATATAGTTTATCTGAACGTGGTGATAGAGTAATTGATTTGCCCGCATTGAGAGATAAGCTTTGGCAGGTAACAAGTTATCATGATATAGCATATAGCATATGCAAGTCAGCTTTGTAAGGTTGGAACTGCATGAAGTAGATTTTCATGTGATGTCACATCAGTTTGTATTTCCATACGCTTGTGTATCTTTTGAATGGCAGGAATACAAAAGACTGGAAATACAGTACAATCTGTTGTTGAATGAGCAAAGGCAAGCTGCACTTAGGGAAGCTATGCAGCAATTGCTTCGGTGGGCTTGGAAACGAAATAAAGCTCTGGAAGAGGAAGCTGCACAATTGCACATGCTTGTTGGATGGTGTCAACTTATAGAGGTGAGAGTGCGTTTTTGGTATTTTGCTTTAGTCTCATGCATAGTTGAAATGAACCTAATCATCATAAATGAGAGGCCAGATTGTGCTATGTCATCAGTCATCGATGCGTTATAAAAGACCAAGTAATCATTATTGTTCGGTTTTTGTTAGTCAAATTCTAAGGCACAGAAAGTAAGGTCGATAGACACTCCCCTGGCTGTCTCTCTTTCTTTCAGTTCAAAAGGTGCTGCCCAAGCCAGGATCGCCAAAGGATATGCCTCTCTTGCCTTGTTGGAGAAACAATTGTTTCAAATGCATTTTCAGGACTTCCAAGCGAAGCTCTTTTTATTTGACATGTTGGTAAAAGATGCAGCTTTATATTCACACATTTGTGGAGTGATTTGTGAGCAGGTGAATCGCCTCAATTAGAGAAGGCTTCAAATATCTCTATTATGTGAAATGCTCAGAAGTAAACCCTGAGCGCGTCACAATATAACTCTGGTTTTCCACCTAGTGGCTTTTTTTTACGTTACCACGTTGAGGCCACATGAGAGGGCCAGGTCAAACTGACTTGGTTGCTGGCTTATGTCTCATCAAGATGTTTAATACTTTTGGATAAAATACTTCCGTTTTAATATAACTTGGCAGCAGGTGAATCTGCTGGCTTGGAAAGAGTTGTTGGCTAAATCCTTCTAAAGAGTTGCTTCCGGAAGGGAATTTTACAAGGAAAACTTTCTAAACATTTTAGCTCCTGATTAGCATGTTTACACAAACGCGAGTTCAGCATTTTCTGCACGGTGAGTCTATCCACGTTGCAGACAGGAATTTTTGTTCACTTTGGATGCCTTGGCAACCCTTTGATCCTATCGATGGACACAAAAATTGATGGAAATTAAGTCTGTTATGGCGCGTAGGCAAGGGAGATCGGGTTGCTTTCATTTGCCTCTACTGTGTGTGTGTATCAATTTGGTTCCCTTTGCAATTTTGCAGTGAGATGATATTTGCATTAGGTTAGGCCTCAAACACTTATATGGAGGCTGTTGCCTATTTAGGATAATAATCGTGATTGGGACAGAATCAGCAATGTTGTATTTTATAATTTCGGCCATGTTGTCCTTTTAGGTAGACTTGTTTACTTATCCTCGTCTTGCTGTCCTTTTAGCCGTACGACCAAAACACCAATTCTTGATCCCGGCCAAAGACAACATGCTCTTGTATTCATTTGATTAACATGGTTTTGGTTGCACAACCTCTTGCATATCAAAATCTATCTTGATTGGTTTTTATGATTCTCTTGCTTCCTGGGGACTTTCATTCTTCAGGATTTCCTTCCGTTTTAAGCTGCATTTTCAGAGGTCTATTTTCTACACTTGTTTATTTTATCATTGCATTTGTTGTTGCATTTTGTGTTATCAATGGCAAGACTGTGTTTTATGGAAATTGGTCTTCCTTTCTCAATCTAGGTGCCCATTTCCATTTGCTGTTACTCTTAAGATTTTTATTCATGGCTTGATGTTTGTTTTCATGAGGATCTCTAATGACGCTTTTCCTAATTTCTCAAGACTACCATGTCTTGTCCTTGCCACAAGCATCATACATTATGAGGAAGTTAAAAGGAATATTTTATCAATGTCTTACTCAGATTATTTGGGCATGTTAATGCTGCTGCAGGAAGAAGAGGCTTAGCCATCTAACTGAGGCATGAGTTCAATAAACATTTGTTGGGAAGGTAGCAGCTTAGTGGTGAATATAAGTTCTGCTAAAAGGTTATGCCAAATCTGCACGGAGGAGTGAAGGGTAGCTGGATTTTCATGAATCGAGATATTCAAGTGTATTTACATAGTTTCGCTGCTTATTGTCATCCCATTGCATTTTGAAGTACATAAGCTGCTCAGATCCGTTTCCACGAATTGCTTTTATGGACGAATCAAAAACCTAAAATTCCAAGCTGATGCTTCACCAAACTCAGCAGAGAATTATTGTCAGTAGCTATTTCCTTGGTCTATTAGGTGCTATTTACCTTGAAGTTTGAAAAGTTATGGCTACAAAGCTAAACAAGGCTGACAATCTATGCATTTCTTGGCACTTCTATGGCTAGTGGAAGTACGATGCAGTAGTGCAGATGAGCCATAATTACCCATTTAATTGAAGCAAAGTTCTGCAGTCACTTGGAGATTCTCACTTCTAATTCTGTGAGCAAGAAAGAGTTCTTACTATGGGCTGGTGGGATAGCTCCTTATAAGCGTTCTTCCATTGGTTCATTTGAAGTGTATTTTGAGACATAATTGGAGCCCCGTTAACACAAAACAGTTTTGGATACTTGAAAGCCATGTTTACACAGGTCTAAGAAATCAGCCCCGAGCCCGAGGCATAACTTGATTATATCTTCACTCATAGATCTACGCTGATAAAGCCAGAAGCGTGCAAGCTCATTTATATTATTGAAGGACATTGTAGCAGGAAAGGCCAGTACTGATCGCAATGCATAGAACGAAGGAAATCGATGGAAGGATAGGTACATTGAACATAGTTCATAGATGAGTGGCTTAGCTCCCAAGATACTAGTCACCTATGGCATCTATATACGATCATAATGTTTCCTTTCTGGTTGTCGAGTTTCTCGCACTACTCTCTTGTTTTATTGTTTGTCACTTCAGTTCATTATGCATAGTGATCATAGCATGCTTAATGTATGGTTTAAAATTACAGGTTGCACTCTCAAGGAGGTTCGAATTTCTTGGAAACCAAACGCAAGTCTTGTTCGAGTAGGTGTTTGTGGCATTTGTTAATGTGCATAATACACAGTTCATAGATGCTGATTTTGTCATATCATATGTGTAGCATTCTCGATGCATCCTTGGATATAACACTTTCTTCACACTGTTCTTTAAGGATGGCGTTTTCTTTAAGTCATGTACGTTTTCATTTACTCTTGTTTATTGTAGTCTTGACTCGTCCAACTGATTTATCTTAAGTTCTGTAGGTTATTTTAACTAGCATGGCAAAGTTGCAAGAACAAAGTTTTACATCCCCTGGGGAAGGCGATACTGCAGATGATGTCACGTACCTTGATCTGCTCTCAAGCGTTCGCTTATCCAACAGTGCTTGTTATACAATACTGTCAAAGCTGGTTTCTGCAATCTTACGACAAGAAAGCTCGGAGGCGCTGAGACGCAGGTAATGTCTTTTGCCTGTTCCAATAAAGAAAACTTATCATTTTGTGAGCCATGTGGTATTACTTGCTTTCCTACTCGAGTAGATATTTTTGCCGCTGTTTGAGCTGTGGTATAACAATTATAATAATAATAATCATAATAATAATAAACTTTATAACGTCCATGGAGACCCTATGGATCTATGCGTAAACATACAACATCAATAATTTGTGGGAGGAACTATAGTGCATCTGCTCCCACGAATGGGTGTGTTTTCCTTGCTCACTTCTTGGATATCTTTTCAGGCAATATGCCGCATTACTTACTTACTTCCACTACTCTCAAGGGGCCATGCATTCAGACCTTTCTTTGTCTACCATACGCTCTTTGCTTATGGAAGGTCAGGATGGCGAGGAGGATAATGAGTATGAAAAGGTATATTGTGGAACTAGCTTGGTTTCCCGCTTATTTTGTGTCAATGATGTCAAATGTCTGATTACTTTGAAGTGTGGATTTACAGATTGACAAGGAACAAATGGAACTATCTCAAATAAATTTTACCATTCTGAAGCAGGATATAACAGCATTAATTGATATTGTATGCAACCTCATCTCAGCATTTCCATCTTCTGGGGAAGTTTATTTTGTTGCATTTACATTTCCTTTTACATTGTAGGTGGCAAAAGATGCAACACATGGTAGTGAGATTGGTAAAGCAATGGCGTTCTATGTTCTTGAAATGTTTTTGGGCTTGGATCGGAACCTTACATTTTTCAGTCAGCTTCAAAGCAGGGGTTTATTGCAGGGATGCTTGGTTGACGTCAGCAAAAATTCGTATCAGGTTTCCACCCCCTTCGTTCTCCCTCATTTTTATTTATTCTTGTGTTCAGAGTGGAAACAAGGATACCTGTATTACAAGTAACCCTGTTTTGTCAATTGATAGTTGGTACTCTCTCATGCTTCATAGGCCATATTGTAGGCATGGTACTTTTTCTTGCAGCGTACTTTGTAGAACTGAAATTGTCCTCTTACTGATTAGGTATTTTGATATTGGAGGGTTTTTTCCGAAGAATCTGTACAGAAAATGTAACTAAGTTCTATCATAGTTTATAAAGAATGCCATATACTTGCTATTATGTGAATAGCATATTTATGAATTAGAACCCAAATTATATATGATATTTTATTGTCAAAACATCTCTACCTTTAAACAATATATCTGCAAGAAAGTCAACCTGTTTGAGCTTTGTTTTGAAGCATAGTAGGATATTAATTTCGATAACGGTTTTGGTCAACTTGTTTTCTCTATATGTATAGGGACCTTATCTTTTTCCAAGTTTGCTCCTATAACTGAAGTTTGCATAATTATCAAGTAGCTCAGACTTTAATTATGTTCAAGGTCATAAATCTTGCCATTAGAGGTGACGTGCATTTTTCTAACAATCATGATATGGCATGCCCATCTGTCCGTTGTCCACCAATATCGATGTGAGTTAAAAGATACTCCCATTTGATGCTATTGCAAGATGCATGTAGCTGGAGACAAACCCTGGAAGGAATCTCAACTTCGTCCATGTTTCCAGATTGTGCTGAAAAAAAAAGGTGGTGTAGGTCTGAATTGCTTGAGATGATTGAGAGCCTCTTCATTCTTGACAGCAGGAGGACTTTAGATATAATAAATCCCAAACGAACCTTAAAGAAGCTTGAGCTTTTCTTTGGCTTTCCATTATTCTTAAAGGTGTCTTGTTTAGCTGTCTCAACCGCTTAATTCTTTCTTACTTAAAGGCTAATGTGAGCTAATGTATATGAAATATAATTGGATCTGAGCGAAGTATGTAACTTTTTGCATCATTTTTCTGTGATTCAGGCTCTTCTTTTACCATCAAGGGATATGATACGCCGTATTTATACACTTGAAGCTGAGCTAGCATTACTATTAAGGGTCTGCTTTCACAGCAGAAAACGAGGGGCACAAGCATTGTTTGCAATGGGTGCAATGCAACACCTTTCCTCTTGTAGGGCAATAGACTTGCAGCTTGTGGTATGCATTTAAAACGAGCTATTCTATGTTATTGTTAACTTTTGTTGTTTTGCATGGCACTAATTCTTGGGATTATAGGAAGACACAAAGGTGGCAAGAAGCTTCCCGAGCCATCATGATCGCCAACATCAAATAATTCTTCCTGTTTTAAGGCTCGTTTTGTGTATCACAACATTGGTAGATTCTCCAGGATCAAGGGAAAAGGTGTTCATGCCTCCCTTTTTTGTAGACTGAAAGAAATCGTTTTTTTGGCCATTTTAACCGCTTTTCTGTGTCTGCAGCGGCGCAATGAGGTTGCATTGGAGGTTTTGGAATTTGTGAAACTTCATCATGGTATCTTTGAGCGGATCTTAAGGGATGATGCTCCTGGTGTGCATCTTGCAGACTTAGAAGAACTTGAAGTTGCCACGTCTGTACTTTGCAGGGTAAAGAATACCTTGTACCTTCAATGCTCTCAGTGTATGTTCCATGCTATCTTCAAGAAGCAGGAAATTTAGTTTTTTCCATACACTGTTGCAATTGTGCCATCTTTTCCGGAGTTGCTATATTTGTTCTTCAGGTACTGAGGACTGTGTGGTTGACTACAGATCTGGCCTTTGGAAGATTCTGAAGAGTTTGGATTCAAACAGGCATTATTTAACTTGGCATATATATATTTTCCGCTTGACAATGAATCAAGGAGTAGATTTGTGCAGCATTATTCTAGTTCTCATCTACAGACAGAGCTGACTTCAACTCGCGAGGTTCTGTATTTATTTGCTATCTGATATGTGCGACACTTTCTTTCTATCACATTGACTATTTTCAACCCTGTATTTGCAGAGTTTAAGGAGAATGGAGTTGCTTGTTAGTCGCCTAAGATGCAACCTCATTTCGTTTGTACATACACTCGTTAGCAAACAAGGAATGAGGTTAATATCTTCAAAGCAAGATGTAAGATTTATATCCACACCTTTACGTACTCTTTGTTGTATGCTGGTGGTATTTTAACTTCTTCCACAGCATAGGGAGATTGTCGGCTGGGTGCTAATTCTAACTACCTTATTATATCATTATATTTGCATGTTGTATTTATCCTCTTTTTATTATGTACTTACTGAATTTTTAGAATTATGCTCAGCACATGTTAAATTCTTTCCCCATGCTTTTCACTTTTTGAACCCATGTTCCAGGTGGGCTCTACAGGAGTAGGACCATACACTTTTGGAAGGCACAGGCAGCCAACTCTCAGACTAGTCTCTAATCTTCTTCAGCAAGCAACAAAGGACCTGGATGCTGCCGTAGAGGAAAAAGCTCTCATTATGTCTAAGGTTCAGAAGGTTTTTGTTTCCTTGAAATATTAGTTATTGCTCTGACATGCACATTGGCAGCTTCAAGATATAAATGAACTATCAAGGCATGAAGTGGATGAAATTATTAAGGTTTTTGGACGTACAAGCAACCTGGTTATGCTTCCGAATTCACTTTCTGATATGGAAAATATACGGAAAAGGTTGGCTTATGTGAGTTTTTAATGTACTTGAATGCTTATTGAAAAACAACTTGTGTTTCTTTGCCAGACGGTACTTAGCAATGCTTGAGATGTGTAATGCTGCTGGAATAAGAGAGCAACAGATTTCTTCTCTTATACTTATTGTGGAGCATGTTCTTGAAGTTCTGTGTCTACATTTTGAAAGCAGGTACGCCATTTCATTTGTTCAAAAATTGCATTGAAGAATTGTTTGTAACTATGTTAATTTCAGATTGGCACAACCACAAGTGATCCATGTAGAAGTGGTGGACATGACCAAGATGCAGGAACAGTGCGAGGAGTTGCAGTCACTGAGTGAAAAGCTTCAGCCAGCATTTGAAAAAATAGAGAGCATAAAAGAGGTATTACCACTTCTGTTTTCCTTCTAGATGTTAGACAGCCAAGATCTTTAACGTGAAGTATGGTGATGATAGGAGAACAGCATGAAGCGCTTTAACTGACGTCATTTAAAAACGTACTAATTAAGCAGTGCATGTGAACACGTGTTATGATGTGAAATAGAGACCACGGCAGTATTGTTAACCCTAGGACGGGGAGCAATTGCTAATGACTTTTTATTTTCAGGAAAATGTTGGACGCAATATGAAACATCTTCAAAGGCTTATTCACACTTTGAGATCTCAAACTGTGAGAAAGTTTTAATTATTTATTGCGTGTTCGGTGTACATATTCGATCTCACATTTAAATGTTTTGTACATTACTGGACCTCACTTAGTAAAGTAGTGGCTAGCAATTCATAAGTGTGTACGAGAATTTTTTGTTAATGTACCTTATGATACGAAAGTAAGATGCAATGCACATTTGACACATTTAATACAATGAGAACAATTAAAGGATTGTGGGATAAAATGTTATAAATCAAGACTGACAGCTTAATTCTCCCCTTGTCATAGAAGTTCCATCATTAAGTTTTCTTCAATCAATGTTTGTATAAGGCTGTCATTTGGACTTGCTTCTCCTTATCAGTCATCATCTCAGCTTGATTGAGGAAGCGCTCTTACTGTGCATACCCGTTTCTTTAACAGTATCATGAAGGAATTTTGTTACGGTATCATACCATACAAAGCATGATTTACTCAGACAAGCGGAAGGGGTTCAATTTGTTCAATCCATTAGGGCAAATTATCATTGGAGGCTTAAATGTTTGCCTAAATTATGGAAATACCTGTATTTTATAGTTCTCAAATAGGTCTACTGTTTCTACTGTGTTCTCTGCAAACCAGTTATAACAATCTGTTCTATCAGCGTGGATGTACTTTGATGTGCTTTACAGGCTTTTAGAACAGCTCTAGCATGTTTTGTATTGGCTGTTTTATATCTATATAGCAAAAATTAGTGGAAGTAGTTCTTTAATTCTCATGATTGGATGTAGATCTATTATTGGTATCCATTGTCTTATAATGCAGACAGTGTTAATTGGAACTAACATTCTTTTTTGTCCTCATAGTTGGAGGTACACCTGATATTTGATAGTCGTTTGAACACAAGAATTTGAACCCATTGTTTTGCCTTTCTTTTGGGGAGTTCTAATGAGGGGAACTGTTTTATGGTACTTTGAGCATATTCTTTTTTGAGATGTGTTTGGGATGTTTGTCATGTATGCAA
Source organism: Isoetes engelmannii (assembly GCA_011763485.2). Taxonomy (NCBI): domain Eukaryota; kingdom Viridiplantae; phylum Streptophyta; class Lycopodiopsida; order Isoetales; family Isoetaceae; genus Isoetes; species Isoetes engelmannii. Next base: position 21,200 of record JAANSK020275935.1, read on the forward strand.
TCGGTATTATTCAAAAAAGGCATAAGTTTGCAAGAACGCAGAATGTTGCTGCTTTTGGTGTCGGGTAGAAGGCCAATAAGCTAAAAATATACTAGCAAAAAAGCAGTTAGGGGTCGTAGATCAAGTTTAAAGGTACCAAGTTTTTCTCACCTTGAAGTTAAATTGAACGTGTATGGGTGTATGGTTATAAAAGAATGAACTAAGGCTACAAGTTCAAGCACAAGTGTATGGTTACAAAAGAATGAACTTAGGGTACAAGTTCAAGCACAAGTTCGGCGCAAAGATTTTATAACCTTCTCTATCTCCTTATTTCTAGTTAAGATGAAAACTAATGCCATGTCTATCTAGTCAATTTTCTAATTTTGTTGGCGCTAGTTCTACAAAATGAAACTAATGCCACGTCATTGCTGATATTTGACATGAAATATTGTAGGCTCGGTGGAGCTGGTGTGCTAAGAAATACATTTCCGACATGAAGAAGGAACAAAAACGAGCAGCTCTGTAACCATTATATTGCTAGAAAGTGAGTGAGACAATTGAGGAAAGATGGCAGTAATAGCGTGTTAAAAAATAAAGAACTAGTAAGGTGTTCCAGATGAATTGACAATGTCATTTAGATGTGGTTGCATGTATAATATTGCCATCTCTTTTGTCCATTTTGACAAGCTTTTAGGTATGCGTGTTGAGTACATTGTATTTGGGCTTCAATAATGGACCACCTCCTGTGTTGCATGAGCGCTACATATATGTGATTTCATATGTTAAAGTATAATTGAACCTCATGACAAAACCATTAATCTTGATCTACAATTAACCATGAACCTCATGACAGAACCATTAATCTTGTTCCACAATTAAGCATCCTAATGATCCTTTCTATTTTGATGTAAAGAAGAGCATTTTAGATTGTTAACTAGTACACCATGGTGCACTCAGAAGAACCTGTAAAAAACATGTGAGTGTAAGGGAGGGAGTATTTTTTGGGCAAAAATTATATCGTATAAGTACGTATAAATATGGGAGGGGGTCTTTTTTGCTTGAATTTCATACATATTATAAAAGAAATAGGAAAAATTGTGAAAATGCCCTTGTATTTATGCATATTTGTTAAAATACCCCTGTATTTCCAAAAATTGTCAAAATGCCCTTACATTCTCTGCAGCGATGAAAACAGGCAAATTTTTTAGTCACATTCACTGCGTTTAATAGTTTGGGAGTATTTTCCTTACAATTTACAAGCATCCGCCATTTCTGATCCATCTTATAGCAACAATCGTTCAAGATCGTCAATCTTTAAGCTGGACCAAACGGGGGTTTGAGACCACAAACAGTAATGAATCTATTTCCAGCATGCTTCTATTCTCCACAAATTTGATGCCCAGATCTGTCCTACCAAGATTTCAGTTCTTTTTTCACTGCTAGCATCCCTTTCTGGGTTCGGTTTTGTGGTAATAGCTCGGATCTCTGTTCTTCTCTGCAATAGAAGCAGGTAGATCAATTTTTCTAATTCTATTGCTAAGGTCTATTGCTTTAGAGTGGCCAATTCTTGCATTGCTTTAGAGTTGCTAAGCAAATCGAAGATAATGGAAGATCGCAGCATATGCGAAATAATAAGGAATTCTGCAAGACAGCTTGAGGAGGAAAAGATCCGGCGAGCAAAACTGTTCTATAAGAATCAGACAAAGGAAGGGAAGAAAGAACTCAGGGATTTCTTCAAGAGCTGGAGAAGGGGGAACTCTATAGCCATGAACGAGCTGTTCAACTTGGTGGACAGAGATGGAAATCAGTACCTGGACCTGGAAGAGTGCACCCTGTTCTACGTTAGCTCCACCAAACCCATCCGTGGTTCTTCTGAACGAAATTTATGTAGGCTTGATTTAGGCTGCAGACTCTTTCGCACAAGCTTCTCTATTTGTTGAAGAATTCCAGGCATACAGGTTGAAAATTGATCTGCCAAGTATTGGAAAAAGCATGATTTTTGCTAGAAGCGCCACGATTTTGGCTGGAAGCTTCACCGATAAGGCAGAAAATTCAACCGATCTTATGCTAGAAGCTTCAAAAATTCTCCGCGGTATGTTCTTCATCGCTGTTGCCCAAAATTTAAGGGCATTCTGACAATTTTTTGAAAAACAGGGGTATTTTAACAAATATGCATAAATACAAGGGCATTTTCACAATTCTCCCAAAGAAATATGGTAGGGATATATGAAATATGGGGGAGGACAATTCCGTATGAGGGTAATTTCTCTTGACCCCATGCACGCACATGCCCTATATAGCTTACATTAGGTGCCCCCCGTGGTCCAAGCTCCAAAATAGAAATCAAATTTATTGTCCCATATTAGAATCTTCCTAACGTGAGATTAAGCTATGAATCCAAATGCTGCAAGTTATTTGAAGGTACTATACCATCATATAGCAACACTACACTTGGAGCCATGTTAACACTAGAGTTGTCTCTTGATGGACCATAAATGATTCATTTGTATGCTTCACCTTAAAATTATATGAAATGGAATAAAATTTAGTTAGACCCTTTCTACGGGTTAATATATGGCAGCTGCATAGGAAAAATAGTCAAAAATACATATATCCCTGAAATTAAAAGTTATGCTTAGATAAATTAAGGGGGTCCGGTTTAGTTTGCTTCATGTTTACATCATATAAAACTGTATTAATATAAAGATTTTATTTTTATTTTTTTTAGCAGGGTTGCCTAAATCGAGGTGCACCATTTCCTCAAATTCTAAGGTGTCCACGTAAAGTGCCACATCAACCCAAATTTTTATTCTCCGTTGACCTTCCAACTTTTTGATCCAAGGGTCAAGGAAATTTGGAAAATTAGAAGATCGCTTCTTCCGAAGCGTGCAGCAGAGCTCCCGGCTCCTGTGATGTCGAGGCTTTCTGCAAGTCCCGGTGTTTCCCAAATGCTGGCCTTGGCTCTGCTATTGCCGAGGTCTTCATCCAATCTAAGATATTCAGTTCCATATCAACGTCCACGAAAATGGAAAAAAACGATGGAAATTTGCCTTCGTTTCTTTCGAGCTTCCAAGCTCTTTATTTTTTTTTTTACAGAGCTATCAAGTCCAGTTCCAATGCTAGGTTGAGGGACAACCGATCACTTGAGCAGCTAGGCTGATGAAGCTGCAGTTGTCTGCTCCTAAAATTGGCTTTGCAGGCTTTGACTTGAGAACACAACTGCGTAGTCATGTTTTTCTCCCCACTAAATCGACCCAAGGTTGCACAGGTATACATTTTGCATAAAGTCGTTAAGAGCTATAAGTATATGTTTTTTCTGTGGTTTGCATATAGGACATGCTCTGCACTGCATCCACAACAAATCATTTGCATATTTAAAACATCTACACATATATTCTGGAATGAACGCACTCAGACAAGCGTTGGTCTAATTGTGAAGATCAAAACTGATGGTTGTCAAGCAAGAAAGGTCTTGGAAACATTCTTAGTCGCTCTGTTTTGTGCCAATATCTCCTTGCTCAAGCTAGATGACATGCAGAGAAAAGTATTTGATAGGAGCGCCAGTGCACTAGATCGTGTTATCAATGTGAAGGATATTGTTAGAATTGTTGATGGGCATTTCAAGATTGACTGATCAATATAACCCATTTTTGCTTATTTCTCATATATCAGCTCTTGCATTTCATTCACTTTAAACATTCATACCTTTGGGTTGAAATCAGTCGTTTGAACTTAAGTTTTTAGTTAATTTGTATGTGGTGTTTCTTTCTTTCTTTCATTATGAAATCACGTCTTACTGATAATTGATGTCTCTGAAGATGAATACCTGGTTAAATCGTTGCTTAGGTTTCTATGACCCATTTAGGTTGGTAGTATTTATTTTCAGAAACTTTAATATGACAGTGCATCCAAGTTGGAGCTAGTGGAACAAGAAAAAGCTCTGGTGTAGCCTTGATGGAGAGGTTAAAAATTACTTATTCACCATAAGATGCAAATGAGATTGTAGTGATTGAAGGAGCTTCTAGGTGGGTACTTACCTAGCTGCAATAGTCTCATAAGATATGAAGCTTGAGCAGCTAGGTAGGTTCACATTTATCTCCATGTTCTAGACAAGCTGTTCAAGTGGAATATGAGTCGGTCTCTTTAGGATTATGTTGCAATATTTGAAATAGTCGTCCAAGGCTTTTTTATTTTGCCCATGTTCTGTACAGGCTCTATAAACGTAGAAGTTTATGGAAGAATATTGTCTTTTTCTTTTTGAAACAGTCCATACGCATTTTCTACTGCTCGTCTTATATTAATCATATATGTTGATTGCTGCCGATGTTATTAGTGTCATACGAATTGTGCCCAATACAAGCATGGATAAGTTTGTTTGTCCAAAGTATTGATGGCGACAACAAATGCTGTTAAATGCGATTATCTGGATTAAACTGCTGTTCTCTCTCATTTTTGCAAATAACGCTTACTCAAAACGTTTATGCTGAGTATAAGTTGTTTCCTTTCCCTAGAAACCTATACTAGAAAGATATGCTCTACGCCTTATATTGCGTGAATCAAGGCATGCTGCATGATCATATAGATCGCATCAGTGGTTTTGAGAGTTGCATTAACTAATGGCCTTAGGAATGTCTGCAAGCATTCAAATAGTAGTTGCAAACCATTTGACTATTTAAAATCCTTAAAAACATTGCTTTGATGCATGCTTCATTTTCTTTTACTTGCAGATTTTGTGCCTCATGTTTGTGATGCCATTTATAGTCATATTATCTACATGTAAGTTGTCTTTGTGTCGTATTTGATATGCTTATGGTGCCTTTTGATGCTTACATAATTGCAGGTCAAAAAACTATTACAGGTAAATTGTTGCAACCGGGAGTACTGCTGATAAATGGAATGGTGCTTCCACGGGCTTCCACATATAAAACAATAGATATGCTTCAAAAGTGGTACGTCATTCTGTGCACTTGTCTGTATATTTCTTTGGTATCTATCCATTCATCCACTTTAACATCATCCTACCATGCTGCTTAATCAAATTGTTAAATTGAAAGAGCTTAATTTAAAAAAAACATAGAATTGCTTCGTGAGAATAAGCTTTAGCAATCCATGTTGCTGAGTATTTGACTCCCAAATAAATGCATGCTAAGACAATTCCCATGAAGAATCAAGGTTGCAGGTTGTTAACCAGCCTTGCCCAACTAAACATTTACACAAATGCATAAGGATGCAGTGGGAAAACAGAGGAAGGAAGAGCCTAGGTGCCATTGAAGAAGTTGAAGAAATGCAAGAACGAGCCAGAAAAAGGATCTGTTCTTAAGTGCATTGAAGGTATTCGGCATTACAATTGCTTCAAGAGTTACTTCATAAACACTTCATGTATAGTTGTACTATAGAAAACTTCAATATAAAGTTGTGCATATTGGTTTTATTAATATGAGCTAAGAGCTAGTTCCTGCATCTAGGTTAAATCCTTAGCAGTTATTTTTGTATTATTTTGTGACCAAGAAAGGAAGTGTTGCTTTTCTTGCATTATCAGGTAATGACACAAGTGTTGCTCTTATTGTCAAAGCCCACTGCAGATATATGTGGAGGTTGGCTTCTAAAAGATAAATTAAATAAGGATCTTTCATTTGTTACTATATATCTATGCTGGTCATGCTTGAACATGCAGCCCATGAGTTAAGACTAGTAAATAATGTATGTATCATAGTACATCTATATTTTATTATTGATGCGCCATAATTGGCCAGAAATAACCCTGTTGAAAACAAGTCCTTTTATTGCTTCAAGAAGCTACAAATGTGCTTATGGTATCATCGTGCATATAAAATGCAGTAAGTAGTCTTTCTTATATGGTGACAATCTTATTTACAAAATTCAAAACTAAAAGGATTGTAAGCAGCTGCATAATGTATGCCTATTGTATTTATATGGCACATATAGATGTTCAATTGCTTGCTCCCTAACCATTTCAACAAATTGATCCTACAATTATATGGTGTATTTCTCTATTTTTTGAAGTTCATAAATGTTTGTAGACCAAATAAGATCATGCATAACCCACTTGAAGGTGCAGATTCAAGTGAATCTTGTTGGAAAACAAGGTGTCAGCCATTGCTCTTGCCTTCCTAGAGGCTTAACGTTTCTAGAATGCCAATTAGCATTGAGCTTATGTGTAACATGTTTTAACATATTTGGAATATGATTTAGAGTGTTTTATTTTAAAACCTATAGTATTCCTTTTACTAATTGTCTACTAATCACTAACACCTCCTGACAAACAACAAAAGTTAGAAATGTCTAATTCTGTTTGAACCAGATGATGGACGAACTAGCTCCAATTCCTTTTACAAAGTGAAAGTAAGCATCAACACACAGGCTAGACCAAATAACTTTGGAAGGAAAGTTTTGGACCAGTCCACAACAAAGCAAAGACAACAAAACATGCTACGACGTTGGCTAACTTTGGAGGGATAGTTCTTGTACTATTTTTTAAATAAGAAAATCCATAACTATTCTTTTCTTGAAGGATTGCTACCGTGGCAAAACATTCATCCATTTGTAGCACCCACATCAATAAGGTTTTCCAACCAAACAAAACCCTCTCAATGTTGTAAACAAGCAATAACTTGTTCTTGTAATTCCTTTGTATCTAAGAACAACATTGGACATCCCATACATGCACAACCCCTTTTAGAAACCTTTCCAAGACAAGGGAGATACAACAGGTGGTGAAAGCATTTCTTTTAGAACATAATTATATCCACTAGTATCCTCACAAGTAACTAGCTGCTTTTCACAATCAATGAGAGCCTTACATGGTTTTAACCATGACATCCCCAAAATAGCATCATATTTCCATAGGCTCAATACTTCAAAACTAGTTTGGGACTTCAAGTCCTTTATTTTGAACTTAACGTTTTCTATCATGGAAAGAAGTCTTAATGTGTCATCAGCTAACTTCGAGCCTTACATGGATCTAACCATGACATCCCCAAGGTAGCATCATATTTCCCTACTAGGAAATAGGAAATCTTCATGTTCCATCAGCTAACTCCACATATATAGGAACCCGACTACTCGTATTCAAATCTAATTTCTTAGCCGAGATTGGGGAGATAAAGCAATGGGTAACACCACAATCAATAAGAAACAAAATAGGAGTTCTAGGAATAGTACCTGGCATTCGAATGACCATGGCTTCACTGTCCACATTGCCTTGATTGAGTGCAACGTACATGTGTATCCTTTCTCCAGGAGGATCCATGATCCTTGCAGCACTAATTTCAATTGCAGGATTTTGTTGGTATTATGGGCCCGTTGTTATTTCCTTGTTGTCCTCGGCCATCTTTGTTGCTATTAGAAAGGCCTGCACGACCAACTCTATTTCTCTACCTTGTATTCCTCTGCCTTGGCACTATTGGCCTGTTGTTATCTCTAAGTTCTCCTCGCCCACCCTTGTTACTATTAGAAGGGCCTGCACGACCACCTCTATTTCCTTTACCCTGTATTTATTTGGCTTGACTTTGTTCATAACCACTATTGAAATTTTGCCTAGGCCATTGGTTTGGGCTACCATCACATTGAGAACTAGCAGATAAGGCTATACTATCTGCCCAAGCTGTCCTTGGGCAATCCGTCCATAATGCCCAACTTCTGGGCATCTAAAACATCTATGCTCACTGATACACCTCGCTCTAGGTTCATCAGTCAATGGCGCAAGAGCAGGATGACATCCTTGATTTTGACCACCCTTGGACACTCATTGCCCGTGCACACATACTTTCTCGGTTATAGGATTTACCTTTACTCATGACGTTCCCAGCCGGCCATGTAGAAGGCACATGCCTTTTCTTTCGAGCTTCCAGACTTGCCTTCTCAACAAGATCAGCTTCCTGGTTCTTAGCAATGCTAACTACCTCCTCCAGATCTTTATAAGCTACACGGGACATACTACTTTTGATATCAACATGAAGATCTTTCACAAGCACACAGATTCTCTTTATCATCAAAAGGACAATGCTACTGCACTTTTTTGAACTTCACATTGTACTGGGCCACAATAACCTTTTGAGTTAATTCCAAAATATCATTCATCTTATCAACTTTGTATCCTAGAGGTATAAAGTGTCCCTTAAAGGCATTTTTAAATGCTTCCATGTAGCGTGAGCTGTTATCTTATTTAGATCACAAAAATAATTCTCCCACCATACCCTAGCAAATCCTCCAAGCATCGTTGAGACAGCATGGCCTTGACAGAATCCTTAGCATGAATTAAAGTAAAACTTGACACCATGCAGCCATGCGTCAGCATCATCACCAGTGACATTTTCTCCAGTAAAGACCTCTCTCTTAGTATCCCTCAACACCTCTACTGCCTTGTCGGCTTTGTTCTTTTCAGGCGATGCATTCTACTGCAACATTTGCTAGATGGTTTGCAAAACTGTAGCTATATCAGGAGTTCCACTAACTTCAGCTCCACTATATTGTCTAGTTCCTCCTAGAGAATCCATCTTTATGATGATCTGCAACCAAGGCAAGGAATATCAATGGTTGAATATCTCACAATCCCAAACCATTCCAAGCATTGTGCATGATCAAACCTCGGCTCTGATACCAACTGTAACGGGCCTGGCCAATTAACCCTATGACAACTGGATATCCCGTCATACTTGACCGTTGGTATCCATGGAATACTTATTTCAATGCATGCTTTGTTGGTCAACGAATTTACAATGCAACCATGCCCAAAGGATATAGTAAAGATCAAGCATGCGCAGGTCCTCAGAATTCAACCCAAAGTGCTGCCTTAGCAACCCATCCATTGCGGTAGTAAGACGTAATTATGATATGCATATATTGCGTACAATAGTTATCCTTACTGCTGCAATTGATGGAGACTGAAATAAATTATTCCTATGTACAAGTAAACATGTTTAAAGACATTACAACACAATATTAACTTATATTAACAATTTTTTTTTTTTGAAGGACGTCAAACTCTATTCAATATTCTACAAAGTACAAGTATAATTGCACATGCAGGAATAAAATCTTAGTGGACAAAGAAAATCCACTGAGTAAAGCAACCCGCCTATGCAAGGGGTGATATACCCAAATACACCTCAAAAATTAAGTGTTTCTTCTCAGGTGCGAGCTGAAAACATTGGTATGCCTTTATCAATCTATCTTCTGCCTCATGAAGAAGCTGGTCAGCAGTAATTGTCAAGCCTTTCAAGATACACCACCGTCTCCTTTTCCAAATAGACCACACCAACCAACCAACCAACCAACCAACCAACCAGATGCCAAATGAAAAGCCTGCTGCCGCAACCTGTTCCAAGTGGAGGGGTAAACCGCAAGAAGCACTTGCTGGCAAGTGAAGGCTACATCAAAAAGAGATAACAACCACGACCAAACTGGATGGACTTGGTCGCATAGGAAAAAACAATGCTCGAGAGTTTCAGGTTGGCCCTTACACAATGGGCAAAGTTCTGAAATACGGGGAGCAAACTTATGAACCAGCACGTTAACCTGCAGACATCTATGAAGGATCTGCCACTACAAGGCAGAGACTTTAGGATGAAGCAACTTATCCCAAGCCCAAGCCCACATTCGCTTCCACTGAGGAGGAGGAAGGCGAAACTGCCAACCAGTCCGAGGGGAAACAACATCAGCGTCGGCTAACTTCTAATATAAAGAATGCACAAGACGGCGTGCGTTGACAACTTGAGGACCAATCCAAATAGGCACATCAGTTGTTGGGGAGGAAGTGGCTAGCAGAATATTAGCCACCTTTTGCCAAAAACCTCTGTCCCATTGAGATAGCATGAATTTAGTCTGAAAAGCATCCCAATGCAACAAGTGACCGGCCTCATACCAAGCACCTACTGTGAGAATTCCAGCCAACCTCCAACGCTGCTGAGTTAATGGATGTACACCATCACACAGAGGCAAATGATTATCCAATGGAATCCACCAACACGGAGCACTTAACTGTGTGCATGCATCAGGATTAATTCGAAAGAGTGCACGAACTGTCTCCCAAGAATTAAGTAGACCCTTTAAGAAGAGGGAGGCAATAGGATATGGGCGAAACTGATAAAAGAGACTCCAAGGAAGAGACGCCCTAAGTGCTAGTTTTCCAAAAGAGCTACACTGCCCAGATGCTTGCAGAACCAACCTCATTCTAGGTGAATGTACCATACCCGCCAGGTAGCGGCAGATGAACTTAGAAATCATAATTTTACTCTGTAGGGCAAAGTCAATCATACCTAGCCCACCAGCAAACCTTGGCTTGATACATGTGGACCAAGCAAGCTTCACAACCACACATGTCTTAGTACCAGCCCATATGAAGTTGCGAACAATTGCTACAACCTCCTAAAATTTGGCTTGTGATGCAAGCACATCAGACGCCATATAGACATGAGTGTTGCTGAGAACATGCTTAGCAACTATATATTATCCTCCCTGCCAAGGAAAGCTTAGCTGTATTCCACCAGAAAAGGTGCTTGCGCAAGCTATCAACTATAACATCCCATGCATCCGAGGTAGAAATATGCTAGGAATGCCTAGGAGTTTCGTGGTCTTACCATGAGGAAACACTTTCCATGGATATTCGTGAACACATGGAGGCACTGCAGCATCTAATGTCCATAAAGCAGAGCACTTTGACCATCCAACAAGAACCCCTGATGCCAAACAATGTTTGAAATGAAACGGGAAAATTTAAAGTTCCCGTTTGAAAGATTCCCTCAAAAATTTTGGAAGTTTTTTAAAATGTATCAAATTAGAGGCATTTTTGTGTTGACAGTACTAGACAAAAAAAAAAATGCCTCTAAAAACAGACTTTTTTGAACATATTTTAAGATTTAATCAAAGCATGCACTAAAAAAGCCTTATTTTTTAAAATAAATGGCAACTGCAGAAGGAAAAAAAGGAAACAAAGTGAATTTTAGTAGTAGATAAAAGAAATGCACTACTGGGTGTTTAAGGAAATGTGTTATAAAGTTTGGTGCTGGAATAAAAAAACAAAGTCTTATGCTACCACAATTTTGTTTAAGCAGTCCTGCCAGACCAGAACAATGCAAAAGAAGGGACCCAAGGTA